>JAQIUQ010002507.1:67500-70000 GCA_030378365.1 Hybognathus amarus | reverse complement strand
AAATGTCAAACATATTACCATATCAATTTGAGCTTGAATCAGACCCGGAGAACATAGATGAAGAGAATCGATTAGAACCTGTTCAAACACAACATTTGCATGATGTTTCACAGTGGGTAAGCTGTTTATTAGTTGTTGTCATACATTTAATTGCTTAAATTGTAATGTTTAAATGTTACAAACTGATATAAAAGCTTGCGTTATACGTCAAATTATACATCAAATTAACGACGGTGGTGTTGAATTTTTAAAATAAGTCCATATCCCTACCTTAGTTACGTGTGCACAAGTTTTGATTAGTAATATAATTTTGTAATTTGTTTTGTAATATATGTGGCAATTGTGACAAAATGACAATGGAGGTTGAAAACATCTGCTGCAAAGAAATGAAAAAATTATTAAATATTTTTTTGTTGTGTGTTCTTTTGAAAATTTCATCCAAACAACTTTATATAAATATACTTTATTTTACCATGAATATAGCCTTACAAGCTGCCATGTTGTGTCAAAGAAATGGTTGGCATGCATTACAATAATTTATTTATTAAAATTTGATTGTTACGTGACTGCACATTAAATTATTACTGCCTCACATCAATGTATATTTGTTCGAATTATCGACAAACAATACTCTTCCTCCTCCGTATGGAGCTCAACAAGGCCACCGCCCCCTTTTTTGTGTATTCCTGTGGGCGGAGATTAGTCAAAAAACTGTTCTAATTGACCCTTCGCTAAGCCTCCGCCCTTCCCTAGTTACTTGTTGCTACGCCTGTCAAGCTTTCACGGCTGGCACATCTATTATAGTGTGGATTTACCGGTGTCGGACATTTCCAATGAGATAATTAGTAATTTTCGGCGAACAAGTGAAATATCTGAGAGAGATACACAATGCTTCGGCATGTTTCCCTCGTTTGAAAGCTTGCCAGACCTCCGCGCATAGTTACGGTTGCTAAGACATGATTGGCCAGTGGCGGTTTTCGGGCGTGGCTTAGCGAAAGGTCAATTACATCATTAGATAAGGAAGTAAAAGGGTGCAGTTCGAAACCGGATGTTTGCTTGATAGGGGACTTCTGTTAAAGGCATTGAACTTTGAGCTCTGATAATTTTACAGGTATTGTTTATGCTGTAACAGCAACATTACACACTAACTAAAGTTTGAAAATGGAATTGCAAGGAACGGGACCTTTAAAATGCATTCATTTTCATTTCATTTAGCTGACGCCTTTCATCCAAAGCGACTTACAATTGCTATATATGTCAGAGGTTTTAGTGTCTTGCTCAGGGACACATCGTTGTTCTGCAGTGGATTCGGAACCTGGGTATCTCACACCAAAGGCATGTGTTTTATCCACTGTGCCATCACCACCTCTGTTTACCCAAATCAGTATCTGAATTGTGTTGTTTCACAAAATTACTGTTTTTAATGTATTTGTAAATGCAGTCTGGTTAGTAATGAGACTTCTTCGGAAAACATTAAAGTGACCCATTATGTTTTTTGTGCATTTGGACCAGACTTAGGGGGTACTAAAGTACTAGGTCCCAAATCAGATGAAGAGGCTTTGACTGTTTGCAGTCTATGCTGATGGAAGTGTGTGACTAGTCTCTTGTGGTAGATGTCATCACCACTGTTTGTGGTCAGCAGCATGATTGAGACCTAAATACACTTTAACAGAGTCATCAGAAAGTTTGGCTCAGTTATCAGACACTGCCTTGGCACGTTGGAGGCGATTAGTGAGCGTTCTACTTTCAGCAAATCTGTACTCCATCATGTAGCATGAATGCCACCCCTTACTTGGCACAGCTCAGACAAAAGGGTGCATTCAGCAACTTACTGATTGCACTATGATGCATGAAAAGAGACAGGACATCCTTTGTTCCGTGGGCTTTGGAGTTGTACAATACATTTCCTATCTGTATAATATGTGAACAATCTGTCCTGATTTGCACATTTTTATTTTCTCTTATCATTTGCACCACTTTCAACACAATATAAAATGTTCTGCTGATATCCCCAGTACACTCTTGAGAAAAAGGGTTTATTGGTGTTATATATATATATATATATATATATATATATATATATATATATATATATATATATATATATATATATATATATATATATATATAATATATATATATATATATGAAGCATATAGGGTTCCTTATTCAACTCCAAATGACCTTTTATGTTAAAAAAGGTTCTATAATGACAAGAAAGAACCCTTTTGGCACAGATGTTCTTTAAATGCTATAATTCATTCATACATTACATTATTATGCAACATTTTGTAGTTGTAATTAAATTATTGTTTATTAAAACTGTTGTAGTAAATTAATATCACATTTTAATGCTGATTTTTGGAGGATAAAAACTGAAATGTCACTCTTCATGTGATATTGATTAATTACATTTTTTAACCCCCATATCTTGAATTTTGTGATCATTCACATGCATTGCATTTTAGGGGTTCCAAATACGTAGCAATTAGAACCTTTT
>JAQIUQ010002507.1:0-62500 GCA_030378365.1 Hybognathus amarus | reverse complement strand
CTGAAGGCAATACTCCTTCTGTCACAAATACTCCTTTTGTCACAAATGTTGCATTTTGCCGAGATTTCGTTATTTTTAGAAAAGTGAAGCCACACTTTGGACCGCCGACGTAAGCTACTCATGTTCGAACTCGCGCGGTTATGCCAACACTTCCGGTAGACGCTTCTTCGTTGGTGTTGTTCAGTGGTTTCTTCTTCCAGTCGGCGGACTGTGACTATCAAAACTAGGAATCGAAATTTTAACTTTTGAACGATTCTGGAAAAACAAAAAGTTAGTCCCGTGTTCCAATCGAGATACTCATTCTCGATACCCAACCCTAATCATAGGTCACCACTAAACTATTATTATTGCCATTATTATATAAAAATGTTGTCTTAAACCTAATTTTCACAGGACATTGCAAGGCTGTGTGGTTGATATAGGTTTCTACAGAAATAGTAATTTTACTCTATTTAAAACATCAAATTCTGTTTCATTGTAGCCTTAATGAATGCAAATATGGCCATTTTTTGCCCATGTACCTCTCATCAGTCAGGCAATAACACAAGTAGCAATTGCAATTGTTCAAAATTATTATTATTATTTTTTTTTTAAAATATCATCATTGGTGGATGAGCTCAACTAGAGTCAGGGATTATGCTACTGAATTTTATAATAATGTATGTATTGTTTGCACATTAAAATCTATATTTAGATGGATGGAAATCTTACTCTTAACCTTACTTTCTCAATGGGTGCTTTCATAGATTATTCATTTCTATAAATAATTCATTTCTGTATGTGAACCACTTGCTGTGCACCTGGCATCTGTGTACGGCACATGGGATTGCTGGTTAAATGATGCAACATCTGGTTCTTACTGCATTTAAGTTATTTGAAGTCAGTTATATTTATGTATACAGGCTGGCATCTACAGTACCCCTTTTTGACCCTGACCTAGCAAGGTTTATGGGAGTTATGTTAAGTCATCAATATTTGAGTAAAAACGAAAACATGCTAAAATTCTCCCTTTTTGGATTTTCAATGTTTTAGATCGTACAAACAGGTTTATAGGAAAGAAAGAGAAATGGGTTGCAACAGTCCATTCCCTTAAGGGCTTAATGCGTTTCTTCTAACCTACCTAAAATTTGATTAAATGTTTCGTAAGTAGCAAATGTTACTTTTGAGTTTCACAAGATGGTAATCCGCTTCATTTGAGCAGATCTTTTCTAATCATCCTCTCATTTTTTTTTTGCGAGGATGCTTTGCATCTGGATTGAGACACGGCTGTTTCATTAGCATCGACCATGTACAGTTGGTGTGTGTTGTGTTATGAAAATAATGGAAGTACGCTTCAGACGTTTCCGAAGGGTATCTGGAAAAATAAATGTCAATCATGTTATAAAAGAAGAAAGAAAAGTTTTGCTGCTTTTGGAAGATTTTTACAAAGTCTAGACTGATCAGACGCATATGAACACATATTGTAGAAGACATTTATTCTCTCTGCAATCCCAATTATTTCCCTATTATGCGTTTAGTGCTTGTGTGGGTAGAACTGCCTGCCTGTAAATAAGTATACCATCTCGTAAAGTGGTGCCGTCCAAATGAGATCCATTACATTGTAAATATGCAAGGCATCTCGTAAAGGAGCGCGGCCCAAATGAGATCCATTACATTTCATCTGGATGCTCATTTCTCAAGGTCGACATCCTTTTAAAACAATGCGTCCAGGTATCGTTGTTCTATAATCAGATTGCTCTTGGTCTCATACCTTCAGAGAGTGCTTTTCTAATTACCTTATAAAAGCAAATAGGATGTTTACGCCCCTGGCAGCCTGTATCCTCCATCTCCTGTGCTGATTCCCTCTCTGAAGCGTCCTGTGATTTGTGCTGGCTAGGCTCGCACATTAGCTATTTAAATGGATGCTTCACAATCCTGTGACAAAATGGATGAATAGCAATATCGTCCTGAACGTCCCTCCGGCACGCAGGCTTTAAGCATACGTGCAAAGAAATGATTCTTCGTCTTACTTTAGCTCACTTGACTGGGCCTAAATTAAAGGTGCTAAGCATTTACAAAAGCCTGCCAACAACTGAGAAATGTATCCCCCCCTTCAGTGTTTCTATTATTTCGTAAGATTATCTCAGATTATACCATTAAACATTTGGAGAGGCATCAGAATGAAATCTATGAATAATGGATGTGTGGGAACCGGGCTTTGTTGCTAAGGGAGGTGTGAATTCAACCATAAATTTTACAAGCTAGCCTTGGCTTTTCCCATTTTCGAAAGAACACTTTCACGCCACACATTAATGTCTGTCATTCCCTATTTTCCTCTTCCACTTATGCTCTTAGTTTTGAACCACCAGTGACCGTTTCTATGTTCCGACAACCAGGGATGTAAATACACTTTACAACCTTTTTTGATTTAATCAGGGAGTAATATATATATATATATATATATATATATATATATATATATATATATATATATATATATATATATATATATATATATATATAATATTTTTATCATTGGAAACCTAATATAATAGTTTATTGCATGTGTTGTGTAATATATTCCTCCAAACGGAATGTAAATTGATAAATCAATATTTCATGCGGGTCCTGTCAGGAATCTTTTGTGTGTGTTCAGATTTACAATATGTTTCTATTTATATATGTAAATAATAGCTTTTAATACTTTTTAATTCTGCTTTTCATGCATACATTTACATTACAAATAAATTCTGTTCTTTTAAACCTTCTATTCATCAACAAAAATCTTGGAGAAAAAGCATCACATGTCTCCACAAAAATATTAAGCAGACAACTGTTCCTCATTAAAAGGATATTTCACCCAAACATGGAAATTGTCATTATTACTCACCCTCATGTCACTCTAAACCTGCAAGACCTTCGTTCGTTCCTTTTGGATGAATTGAGCAGATGAATTTAGCCCACATTTTCTGAAGAGACACAATAACTTTATATAATGAACAGGTTTAATGCAGTTTTTTTTCCACATATAAACATTGATTAGCGAACATAAACAGAAGCTCAACTTACTGTGCTAGAAAAAACCTCAATGTTTTTTTGTGGAAGCTCAAACGTGCTGCGTAACATGAGAATGAGCCTCATTGGTTCTTGGTGAAGCTCAAACTTACTACATAACATGAGAATAAACCCCATTGGTTCTTGCTGAAGCTCAAACGTGTTGCGTAACACGAGAATAAACCCCATTGGCTTCTCGCATGTCAAGCGAACATGTCTCCATTTACCACTACTGTAAACTGATGAACGTTTATGTGAATAAAAGCCTAAAGCCATTGTGTCTCTTCAGAAAATTCATATATATTAGTTTTACAATGTCTTAATGAACTTTTTTAAGCGACAAAATGTTAAATAGTTAGATGTGTATAGCTGTCAATGAAGGGACAAAAAGCTCTCAGATTTAATCAAAAATCTCTTCATTTGTGTTCACTGACCGCAAACATCTGATTTAAATATTTATGTAATTTTAATTAAATCAACTTGATGGTGGTGGTTTTGTTGCAGTTTTACAATTTTCTCATTACTTTTATTAAATCTAACTGCGTCCTACAAATATTTGATGGAAATGAATGTTTTGTTCAAAATAATTGTGCTGTTACAGTGTTATTAGATGTTCTCTGTTTCGCTCTGTCTGGTTGATATGCTCTTGTAATGCTTGCTCAACTGTGTGAAGACTGAAGTTTTTTGTAACTTGCTGTTTTGTGAAATGAGCTACAGTTATGTGCTGGGAGAAACATCTCACTCCATTAAACGACACAAGCAATCTGTCAAAACACCTTACTTGACAACCCACATGCAATTCTACGCTAATGAACCTCTTTGAAGCATTTAATGCATTTGGCTTGGACTGGTTGGTCTGTGCACTTGTGGTGCAATGGTCCACACTGACTGTAGTGTTATTTATTTTTATACATAGGGTAACACTATACAAAAAGGGTATATTAATTAGCGTGAACTATGAACAATACCTCTACAGTATTTTTTATTTAATCTAAAAAAAAAAGAATTGCAGATTTTTTAACAGGATTGATTGGGACATAATAAACTGTAACCTGTAAAACATAAAATAAATTCTGCTCTCAATTACTTTTCTTTTTTTTATACTGTGCCGGAAACAAGCTTGTATATCACACAGCAGTGCAGAGAAAACCCCCGTTCAACACCTTCCTTTTCTTCTTGTTGTCTTTGTCCTTTTCTCAGCCTGTCTCTGTCTTTTCTCGAGGACATGGTCCAGATGGTGGGTTTATTTCTGGTTGCTGGTGAAATCGGTGTTGGTTTATTTAAAACATTTTTCCAGCTGGATGAAGGCAGCACATTTGTACAGCTCATGTGCATTTGTGCAGCTCTAAATGGACGGCTCAGGATCAGTGGTGCAGGTGACGATTTTCTCCCTCAGTGTATTAGACCACAGGACTTGGGTTAATGTGCGCTTGGGGATGACTGCGCTTTTGGAGATGACTATGGATTTGGAGATGCAATGAATCCTGCGTGACTAAAAATGTCTGGCAGTGGATTGGGTTACTGGAGTGCATTAGCAATGTAGATGAAAGGTTCAGGTTAATGGGTTCACTGTGTGACTGAACATGTGTTTGCTCATCAATCTGCTCCCGCTGCTCTCCATGCACATGCAGTCAAATGACCTCTGAGTTGATTTCCTGCCTGGTCATCCATAATGGAGAGCGGTGTAAATGCGAAACGGGGTCACACAGACTCGGACTGGATTGAGACTGGCTGTCTCAAGGTTGTCTGCTCAGAACTTCCTTTCTTATCTCTTCCGTTCTCACTTTGGCTTCTCGTCTTGTATATTGATTGCCCTCCGCAAGGACAGAACAAGCCTCAAGTGCAATCGTTGTCTTCGGTGAAATTGATGAAACGCTTGTGGGTTTGTCAGCGTGGGAGAATAAAACCATCTAACAGATTTCTCTGGGACTGCCAGAAGTATAGTTTGCTCCTGCTCTCTGACCCTCAGAATTAAATGGATCGCTTTTGCTACTGTAGCTTTTATGCCCTGCCAAATTGTTCAAATGAAATGACACATTTTATTTTTAGCAATATGTAATGGTCAGGAGGGAAAAGAGTATTAGATAGATAAATTCTGAAAAAGCATTGATAGTCAAATGTTAATTGCGCATAATAGGGGAGTTGCCTGAAGCCACTTATTTATTTTCGATTTAGTTTAGTCTAGTGTGGCTGATGTTAAAACCTTCATTAAATGGAAAGGGTTGGTTGCAAGCTTTGGTGAATACCTGGTACACATTGTATGATTTCTGGGCTGTCCCAGACGAAAGATGAGCAATTCTGCATGTCTCCTAAACCGTAGAGAGGATTCAAAGATGTCCTTTGTCACATCTTGAGACCACAGTCTTAGATAAAAGGGTTCATATATGCAAGAAGTCCAGATGCAAAAGCCTCTAAATGCCATTTGAAGTTTTTCTTTTAAAATGACCATTTTTATCAAGCTTGTATATTTAAGTTCAGTAATTTCACTTTAAATGACAATTAATAGGTAATCTTCATTGCCATTTAAGTGAAATTACTGAACTTAAATATACAAGCTTGATAAAATGGTCATTTTAGAAGAAAATTTCAAATGGCACTTAGAGGATTTTGCATCTGAACTCTTCATATGTAGCATAGGGTTCTTTACTCAACTCCAAAGGACATTTTATGCTAAAAAAAGGTTCAATAATTACAAGAAAGAACACTTTTGGCACAAAGGTTCTTTAAAGGCTATTATTCATTCATATATTACATTATTCTGCAACATTTTGTAGTTTTTATTAAATGATTGTTTATTAAACTGTTTTAGGAACTTAATATCACATTTTAATCATGCTGATTTTTGGAGGATAACAACTGAAATGGCACTCTTCGTGTGATATTGATTAATTACATTTTTAACCCCCATATCTTGAATTTTGTGATCATTCACATGCATTGCATTTCAGGGGTTCCAAATACGTAGTGCTTTAGAACCTTTTAAGGTTCTATATAGAACCTTTTCTTCTAAGAGTGCTAAGATAGCCTGCGAGTAATTTTCTGACAATGTCAGTTTAGTATGAACATCTCACAGTGTGTTTGCTGCTACGACCTACGTCTACTGACTAAGAAAAATGCAACATGAAATGGTTAATTGATCAATGCGACATGGCGCTAAAACTTAAAACTACTTACCTCAAGCTCTATTTGAAGATTTGGCATGCCAAGTTGGCCTCTTTCCCTAACCAATAACCACACCCATATTCTCCTCTTTTGTTTCCTCTTTTTTTCAGCGCACATAAAATAACAATGACACAATGCTGCTCTATTTGTTTAACACTAGCACATGCTGATGACGTTTTATTATTCAATACTAACTTGCTTCATAGCCTACAGTTCAATAGGTGTCAACATCGTAGGCTACACTGAGAAGTCTGCACAGGCTTTAAACTGAAGCCTGAACAAACCCGGCCCGTACTTCGAAATCATTTAATCCCCGACCCATTATGGTTGTGTTTTGAGCCCGTTTCTCTCAGTAAATACCTTTTTTGTTTTTTGCAATGTTGCATTTTATGATTGCTTGCAACGATAATTAAACACACATGTACAAACACCGTTTCACCAAGGCACAGCGCCTGAGAAAAGAGAAAAGGCAGGGACTTACCAACTCCGAAACTTTCCTGCAAAATAGAGCCCGAACGAGAACGCTTTTTGAAGGCCGATACCGATACAAATATTTGTTGGTTTTAAAATCCGATATTCCGATATATCAGCTGATATTTTTCTTTCTTTTTTTTCAGAAACGCGCAACAAAACATTAACAGATTTCCCTAACATAAGTTATTTGTAATTATTTATGAGTTTTAACTAAAATAATATGATAATGCATTTTAAAAAGAAACTTGTTTCTTTTATTGTCACAACAGAACAGACTGATGATGATTGCTTTGTGGTCAGCTAGTCTATGATGAGACATAATTTAGCAATGGATAACTTCATACAGCAAATTGTAAAACATACATTTTCATTATAACAGGCCAAGGAGAGATGATGCGTCTCATTGCTATAACCGTCACGCACTATTAAAGAAATACTTCAGTCACATTGTCAAAAGTTAAAAGGGCAGTCAGTCAACTACTGTAACAACATAACGTATTATTATTACTAGCTAATTCCGCTTCACTCTTGTCATGCTTTTTGAGTTAAGAGAACAGATGCGGATAAATGAGAACTGATGCGATAAAAGAGAACTGATGCGGCCTGCCGATAAATCGGTCTTGGCTCTACTACAAAAGCAAATGTGAATTAAAGCATTTGCTAAAGCAACCATTTCATATTGGCTTTGCTTCCACAAGTTTTTTTTTTTCACGATCGCGATTCTCGTTTCCCAAGACTCGTACATCCAGGTGCTCTGTATTGCTAGTGAAATGCTGTACTAGGTAAGGTAACAAACAAGTTTACTACATCAGATTTTACAGAACTACATAGAGCTGGTTATGTGATGCCAATGTCAAAAATGTATTACTTCTAAAATCATGCACTATGGTAAAAGTGTTTTGAGGTCATAACATATTTTACATAACAGCATGAAAATAAGTCTTTATGTAATATAAAAGGCCTGTGTAATAATAATCAGCATGAAAAGGAAGAAAAGTTGGTGTTTTACTGCCACTATAGTTCACAGTTGTAGTATCTAAGGAACAAAATCTAAGGAAGTCACACATTTCTCTGGTAACTCAAACATTAAACGTCAAACCAATGTTTGCACAGTTGCACAGCTTATACATCCTTCTCAATACAAGTTATGAAGGAAGAGAATAGCATCAACAGTTGATGGTTTTTGCGTCCCTCTTCTGATTGTTGTATTTCTGACCATAAAAGTGCTGTGCGGGAGCAAATGCACTAAACAGTTTTGTAAAATCATATATGATAAAATAAAATAGATAATTTTTTACAAAACTGTTTTGTGCATGTGCTCCTGCACTTACTATTACGGTCACAATACAGCAATCAGAAGAAGACGGCACTAAAACCATCAACTGTAAATGTATAGCTAGTCTATATAGTTTTTCTTAGTTATAAACCCAAGGCTATTCATTAAACGTTAACCTGAACCCGACCCCAAACCCGTGAGTTTTTCGAGACCTGTCGGGCTTGGGTCAGGTAGCAGACCTCTATCGTACATGTCGTACCCAAATTTATTAGATCCAGATAATGATTATTGAAGATTATGAGGGCACATGCATTAATTAAATAAATTGATGTGCATGGATAAATATTTTTTTTGCTATATAAATATATATCTATATATATATATATATATATATGAAATTAAACCTAAAAATTAAACTGTTTTTTGTTTTTAAGTGGTTTTCGTGCTAAACTGCAGTGCAGGTCCAGAGTGTTATAATACTGCTGCACATGATATTCATTTGTCTGAAGCCACTGCAGATGTTTCCAGGGAATGAGGTTTGTGCACGCATTTGTTGTTGCTTGTGTGTTTTCGTGTGTGTATGAGACACTGACTTATAATGACCTGAAGGAGCTCTGGGAAGTCACCCGTTTTTTTGAGGGTAATGAATAATGTAATGGATGCACCGTGTATCTCCCTCACTCTTCTGCACTCTTTCACCGCCCCTTATGTCTTCCCTCTATTTGTACATTTTCTTTAAAACACTGTTTGGCCGAGTCATTTCAACATGCTCTTGAGATTTCTGCATTTTACCTTATGCAGATTTCTGCATTTGCAGTGCATTTGTGTCTGTCTCTTTCAACTCGGGGAAGGAAATGCCGTAAGCAGACTTTGTAGCAGACGAAGTGTGTCTGTAGCATTTTCTGTCTTTTCTTCTTCTTTTTTTTCATTCGATCACATCAACCCAAACCAAATTGTGTTTGAGACGGCTTGCGAATAGCTTCTAATAAGAAAACGATCATGTTGCAATGTTGACTTAAAATTCGGTAACACTTTATTTTAATGTGTCATTGCTACATATGTTACATGTATTTACTATAGTAATAACTATAAATTATGCATACTTACATGCAACTAACACTAAACCCTAATCCTAACCCTTTAGTAAGTACATGTAGTTACTTAATATTACTCAGTACTTAAATGTATAACAATGACACATTAAAATAAAGTGTAACCTAAAATTCTAAGCAGTGACAGGAGTGTGCAACACGTTAAAGCCCCAACATCTCTCATTCAGCTCCCCTGAACTTCAAGGCATAGAATTGCATATTTGGATATCTGATTTTTCAAATTTCAGTGTTTTTGTTTCATTCCCTTTTCATTAATTTCCCCCTGGACTTCAGCAGCTTGTGTCTTTTCCCTGTAGCGTTTATCTCTGAGTCCTACTGTAACATTAGTCGCATTTCACCCATTTCACTGATGTGAAAATCCTGAAACAACCAACTTCTCCTTTCCAGGTTGATCATGTGAATTTGCCATGCTGATCAACAGAAAATTGCTGGTTTTGAATGTACCTCTTTGTGAGCAATGCATCAAACGTCATTACTCTATTGACAATGGAAAACAAGTTTTTTTTTTCCCCACAAAACCTCACTAATATGACCACAATTGGAATGCTTCTTAATGCGAAATTGAAAGTTGTCAAATTTTCTTAAAGCTCCGGTAACTTTTGAGAAAATGTTGACTTAAGGCCCTTACACACCGGGACGAACATCAGCACGCGTTATTCGTCAGCGCTTTTCAACACGTTTTTCGTGTTCACACCCAAGCGATTTTCACTGACGATGAGCCGAGTGAACATGCAAATTTATTCCCTGACATTAGATGGCGCCAATTTGCTCTGCAATACCACTCCATAACAGTTCTCTTTTATCAAGATGTTTGTAGTCCCTGTCGCGTTTGTCATATAGTTCTTTATGTTCTAGCACCAACGAGAACAGCAGCTCTACATTCATCTTGCCTTGCATCTTCCTCATCTTATTTCTTCCTGGCTGTGTAGACTGTGCGACACATAGATCTTCTTCATCGTTGCATATGTGTGCTCGGCAAAGACCGTTTTGTCTGGGAGCGCCCCAAGTTATGTTTTACTGTCTATTCATAAGCTCCAAACACGTAAGCAAAAGCGCCAATCTCATTGGTCAGATAGTTTTTGACGTGACGTGTCAAAATAAAAAAAAAATAACCAGAGGCGTTTTTTTTTCTTTTTAAATTACGCTTTTACACGTGGTGTTTTACGCGTCAGTGTGAACACTCACATTGGCGCCCTTTGTTTAGTCACGAGGCGTTAAACGTCGGGGAATAACACGCGTGAAGTTCGTCCCAGTGTGAACATGCCCTTAGCCTGAAAATTTGAACAAGCACAACTTACAGGTCCCACCCCCTTGCTCTCTGCTGCACTACAGCCCTCCCTCCACAGCTCCTCTCCCACAGCGGAGCCTGCCTTGAACGAGCAGGCTAGTAAACAGGGACACCAATGATGGCGGATAAACAGTTATGGCACATTCACTATAGGGACGAAACATCAACAATATGCTTTACATTGATTAATTAAGGCCTGTCAATAGGCCTGCTTTGACAACAAACTTGTTCCTCAAATCATTACGTATTTTGCAATACATGTAATGTAAATTTATAATGTTGCACAATTTCAAGAAGTTAGAAATAGCTAGTAAGATAATACATTGATAACGTAACTTATGCAATATAATTCAAATAATTATTCTAGCGATATATAGGCCTAATACTTAATAAGGTTTGTAACAGGGTTCAGTTGTTCTGGGAAAAGGAGGCGGGAACCGGCGAAAGTTCAACAAGTTGAATAATAAATAAACAAATACAAAATTAAAGTAAAAGCCAGCAGCCCCTCATGGACAACACACAAAACGGAGCAAAAAATGTAGAACGTAAAATCAGGCCTGTTCCTCTCTCTCCACTGTCATCGCTCCTCCTTTATGATTTGTTCCTCTGTGAGAGATGCGAGACCTGTGTGTCTCACGTCCCTGTCCCTCGGCCTCGTCCTGCTCACCACAATATTATTTCAGCAACGTGACAAGCCAGTGAATTAGCAGGTTTCAGGTTGCAGTTTTGAGACAGTCAATGGGCTCCGTCTAATTCTATATATTTTTTTTTTTGCTTGTTTATAGTCATCATTTTTTTTTCCTTTTACCCTTCTTTGTTTTATTAGCAGGTGCGTTGTTTCTCCGCCATTAGCACAGCTGCCGCACACCGGCAATCTTGAGTTTGGTTTGAATGACGGTGCGCTGTGTAAGAGAGGGGTGTGATCAGCGCGTATACGAGCGCTGATTGACACTGCTAAGACACTCCTCCTGGCTATGATTGGTTGTTGCTGAACGGGAGCAGTGCATTTCTGCAAAAGTTACCTACTCCTTCGATGATTTCTAAGTGGGAAAACTTGCAAAATAGCAGGGTGTTCAAATACTTACTTTCCTCAGTGTATTGTGGGTGAGCAACATCAAATTCACAATGACCAACAGCCGTTTTGAAATCATTTTTTTGACGGACACGGCACGGTCCTTTTAATCTCAGCTCAACAACTCACAAATAAACCTGTGTATTCTGCATAGTTACAGGAGCATTGCTTACCACAGGACTTTTGAAGACGTTCAGTGATTGTCTTGAAATGTTTTGTTGAAATATGATGTTCCACAAGCACTGATGGCTATAGCGGTGCTGCATTAAATGAGATTGAGATTTGAATTACAATACAAACCTCTTTGCTGACTGTTAGTCTATCAATTATTGGACAATCTTTATCTATCTCTTTAAAAGCACCACTGCTAAAGGTTTTAAACTCATTAATTAACTGGTCTGTTGTTGGGCGACTAGTCCAAATGGAATTGTTTAAAGGGATACTCCACTTTTTTGGAAATAGGCTAATTTTACCACTCCCCTAGAGTTAAACAGTTGGGTTTTACCATTTTCGAATGTATTCAGAATCGATTTTTTGATATTTAGAAGAATATCAGTAACCAGACAGTTTCAGGTCTCATTGACTTCCATAGTATATTTTTTCCTACTATGGAAGTCAATGGGACCAGAAACTGTCTGGTTACTGATATTCTTCTATATATCAGAAAATCGGCTGAATGGATTTGAAAACAGTAAAACTCAACTGTTTAACTCTGGGGGAGTGGTAAAATGACCCTATTTCCAAAAAAGTGGAGTATCCCTTAACAAACCCTGAAGAAAAATGTTCAGTGACATTCAGGTTGAATGTCTGCACTGTACATTTTTTTTCAACGAATTCACAGACTAAGTTCAACAATGTCATACATGCCCTGGTGACTTTTACAGTAATAGTATACATTTTTTTTTCATAACTTGCTATAAATCATAACAATTATTATTACCTGCGCTGAACACATATACATGATGATATTCAATTATAGTCATAGCGCCACCTACTGGCAAAAGAAAGTGACATGGTTAACACTGTAATGCAGTACTAGCCACATACTAAAATAAGCTATTGTGTGCTAAACATGCTGGAAACGTACTAAACATGCTAGTAGCAGCAACACTTAGCTGAGTAATAAAGCACGCTATCATCACCATGATAAATGCATTTTTTTAACAGACTTTGAAATACTAATATATTTGCCAACTTAAATGCACATTGCCCACTGTGCTCTGTCTTCCTAAAGCCATCGGGTGGCAGTGGCACAGGTGCGAAGGCCCTTTCATTGCTGCTTGCAGCTAATTATTGATATTATTGGTAACACTTTACAATAAGGTCCATTAGCTAATATTAGTTAATTGATTAACTAACATGAAGTAACTTTGAATACATTTGTTACAGTATTTATTCATCTTTGTTTATGTTAATTAATTTATACAGCTGTTTGTTGTTTGTTCATGTTAGTTCTCAGTGCATTAACTAATGTTAACAAATACAACCTTGGATTTTAAAAAAAAAACATTAGTAAATGTTGAAATTAATATCAACTAAGATGAATAAATGTTGAAGTAGTATTGTTCATTCTTAGTTCTTGTTAAGTAAGGTAGTTAACTAAAACAAAACACAGTAAAAGTATTACTATTATACCAACTAGCTAACAATAAACTTAACATCTGTCAACCCGTTTGTGAAATCAATTTGAAACGTTAAGTAATTCATGAGATTTGATTACAGTGTCTTGCACTGAGAGCTATATTAACAGGTAAAGAAAACCATTTCGTGAGAGAAAAACAGGAGGTTGGCTCTAGAAGCAAATGACAGATTGCATACTCATCTAAAATCATTCCTTGCTACAGTCTACTTTATCACTACTGAGAGCCAGTTTGGTATCATGCATCAAGTAAACAAATTATGGTAACACTTTACAATAAGGTTCATTAGTTACTACATTAGTTAACATTAACAAAGATTGAACAATACTTCTTCAGCATTTGTTAATCTTTGGTAATGTTAATTTCAACATTTACTAATACTTTATTAAAATCTTGTTAACATTAGTTAATGCACAGTGAACTAACATGAACAAACAATGAACAGCTAGATTTGTATTAACTGAACGTTAACAAAGAATAACAAATACAGTAACAAATGGTTAGTTCATGTTAGTTAATGCATTAACTACTATCATAACTTCAAACCGTAATTATGTCTGTTAAGTATTGCACAACAGTGGCTGTTATTGGGAGACAATACTTTCAATTAAATTACATAATTCTGAATAATAATTCAAAAGTATGCTGTGTAAAACAGACACACCGACATAGTACCTAGAGAGCTACCAATGCTGTCAAAACAGGAAAAAAACATTGCAATGTCGGCTTTCTCTTTCCTTTGAGAATAGGTTCCCTTGAGACCACTCATGAAACACTGTTAGTTAACTGTATGGTTTCACTATTCTCTCACTGCAGATCTCAATTTAGACATGAGAACACCTGCTGTCATATCAGTGTTTGCATTGTCTATTTTGTGCAAAACAACTTAATTTTTTTTTGTTGTTGTTAAAAACCTCTTACTAGTGTAACACTTTGTGGAATGGTTATGTATGCCTACATTTAAGATTTACGCATTTAATTGCATATAAAGTTCATGTTTGAATTACACAAATTACCAAATGTATATATTTATAATGAATAAATCCAGTTTGTTTTGGATCTCCCATATTTTAATAATTTTGCTTGTTCCACAGCTAGTCATTTTAACCATGTTCATGCTTGTTGACTGATTAAATGTAATTGTAATTTTATCACAATGAACAGATTTGTGCCGATTAAACCACTTTAAGTTTTTTTTTTAAATATGATTTGAATATAAATCAAATAGATTAAATAGTTAAAGCCAGGATTTTTCTACACCATCAATCCCACTTCCAAAATGTTTTTTTTTTGTCTTAGTCTAATTCACTATGGTAAGCCCATCATAAGTGTTTAAATTTGAGAAGTGATGCTTTTCATGTCGAAACTGCATAAATACATCACTATCATGTGTCTTGTCCTATCATTAAAGGTTTCAGCTACTTTAAAATGTGGGAGTGGAATAGGTTAGATGTCACAACGAGTGAGGTTGATAATTAAATATATCCCCAAAATATAAAATATGGCTACACACACCATATACCACACACAGATGTTGAAACACCTCATGAGGACATTCCATGTGTAATAGTTTTTATACTGCGATGTAATGACATTTGCTAGGCCCATCAAAGAATGCTTTAAGAATTTTCACATTTTCAGTAAAAAATAAAGAAATATTTTTTAGTTTGTTTGTTTAATATTTTGAATTACAAGGACATCAGCATGTCCTCAATGTAGAACACAAATGAATAAACCCATTGAATAAACACTGTTTCCTCTACATGAATGCGATAATCCTCTAAACAAATTTGTCTGTGCACTTCCTTGGAATGAACGCACAAACACACACACACACACCCACACAGAGGTCACGTGCTTTTGGTTCTGCTATGATAATGTCAACTCTTGCCAGAAATGTTTTGGGTTGAAAGAGGAAGCGAAGTGGATTTCCCAACCTCAGCATGTGGCGAGATGTGGTGGCAGAGTAAATCCTCAGTGGCCAACTTTAACTGAATTGAGAATCTCACCTGAAAATCAGACATTTTCCAACTTCACTGGAGTGTAGTCACTTGTTATTATTGTCTTTGTAATTTTGCTTCTCCACACTAGAAGTCAGCTGAAGTGTGTTGTGACCTAGTACCGCCAGTAGGTGGCAACACACGATGGTTAATGTAATCGCACAGCTTCAGTTTTAAGAGCCTTGAAATGTCCTGTTATCACAGCAACTTACACTAGCGTCTTGAAGATCGGTTCTCTGCTGAACGTGCAGCGGAACCACACATGAATCTCGTTCGCGAATCTCTTTGCTAGATTGCTTTGGTTCCGTGCGCTGCGAAGTGAAGAGAGAGAATGTTGTTGCAGTAAGAGGGTGCAAATGTTAAAAACGGCGCTATAGCGGGTGGGAAATCGGAAAGCTACTTTCCTGAAATGATGTATAATCTGACCAATTAAAGCCCTTGCTGTCTGCGTCACCTCTGCCGCGTAGTTCCAAATTTTTCGAGGTGCACTGTCGAGCTACGGCGGAGGAGTCGGAGAGGGGTTTCCGTCAATTCGATGCATAAGCATAAAACCGGCTTGAGTCGTGAAAACGGTACAGGCTTGATTTTGGTCATAGAATGCTATATAATATATATATCTATATTTAATAAGAATGTCCTTTCCTGTTGTAGGCCTCCTGCTGACCCTTCTCCAGTCTGGGTCTGGAGTGCAGCGGCAGTGCGGCCGTGAGGAACACTAGAAGATGAAGTCCAGTCTGAAACAGTGGCGGCGGCTCACCCTCGGCCTCATGCTGGTCTGGGTGCTGGTGTTCCTGGGACTCCTCTCCTACTTCATGGAATCACGAGTTGACGACCCGCACTCCGCTGCCGCTCTCTCTACACAGACACTCGTCGCCTGACCTCACTGCAGGGGAACCCCCGAAGCATTATGACCACCCATTTAGGCCTGGCCACCTCCTCCACCCCCTCCGCCTCCAGCAACACCCAACAGGAGCAAAGCCAAGAGGAAAACCCCAGTGCCGACCCCCAACCTAGTCCGCTCAGCCAGGAAGCCTACCCTTATCCTGACCTTCAGAGTCTGGCGGCCTGGTCCGCATTCGGCACCCAAGATGTGGGCTCGAGATCGGCCACCGCGAAGTCGGCAACCGCGAGCGACAAGAGTACAACCAGGATTCAACTCAACAGGATGAAGATGAGGAGGAGGTGTTGGGAGGGGAAGAGGAAGAAGAAGAAGAGCAAGATGAGGGCCGGAGGAGGGTGACTGAACGGGCGACAAGGCGTTCCGAGGACTCTGACCAGGACGGATACTACGTTCCCAGATCAAAATCTGTAGTGCATGGTCTGTGGAAAGGGAGTTTGTCCATAGGCATGCTCAGTCCACGCCTGCAGAGGGCTGTGAAAGACTACCTGAATAGTAATAAACACGGTGTGGCCTACAGGGGGCACCGGAAGGCACAACAGAATGGCCAGCAGGTGCTGTGCGAGCTGAAAAAGAGGCAGAAGGTTCGAACTTTGGATGGGGCCCGAGAAGCCTTTCGCCAATTTAGGCTGGCAGAAGATTGTACCTGCATTGCCCTGAAGCCAGCTTTATGGGTCAGGATTCCAGACCTGTGCTGTGGTCACCTCTGCCGGAGCCATGCTCCAGCTCGGGACTCGGCAAGGAGATTGGTGAGTGATGAGATTTTTAACTTGGGCAAACCCCTCTAGAACGTCCTTAATCATTAATACCATAGACATTACCTGCAAATAATACTCAGAATATATGTGATTTGCTTATTGGTGTGGATTTACAGTATTTATTTAAATCTCACCTTATTTTAAGATAGTTTTTTTATGCATGTTTACTCCTAATTGTGTGTGTGTGTGTAAGGCCCTGTTTACACGAGAACGCTTGCGGGTGAAAACGTAAATATTTTATCAATATTTGCCTTCCGCCACTGGCGACGGCGTTTTTGAGGCTTAAAAACGCAAAAAAGTGGTAACCACCCTCCAGAGTGGAAATCTTAAAAATGCTCCACCGTCGTGTTCCCGTGTAAAAGGAAGGCAAAAGTCTGCCTCACAGTGAAGGTTTGTACGCAGGCGCATGGCACTTGGTGCTGCGTGAGTATGCACTCCTAGCCGCCTGGAGTGCATACTACATTGAATTTCTCAGAACATTTGCTGACACCATTTGGCACTGAATTTCCCACACATAACCGCTCGTGCTGAAACGCAGAATAAAAATGATGACGAAACGCCACTTTTGCGTTTTCTCTTCAGAATCGTTTCTCGTGTAAAACATAGCCTAAAGTACATAGAGATTATTGTTTTTAAGATGATATATAAAATGATTTATCATATTGCTGTTCCATGTTGGTTACTGGGCATTATTAGATTATTATTTTTTTTATTTTTATTTATTTTTTTACAATTGATTGGATATTGGTGTATGCACCTGTTTTGTTTGTTTTTTAAATCCTTAAAAATGGGTTTATTAAGCTTGCCAAATCTTATATTTAATGTGTTCTCTATACCGTACATTATTATATTGTGTTGCCTAAATGAGATACAGATACTGTCGAAGAATCATGTCAGCCTGTCATCTGATATTTTCATAAAAAGTGTAATGGGAAAAATGCTCCATCTATCAGGTAAATATAGATATTTGAATAATGGTTCATTTGTCAAAAATATTACTTTTTCAAAAGGTGAAATTGTCAATGGCCTAATATATTTTCTTTTTCATTATATTTGTTTTTATTGATTATTCATCTTTTGAGACCTACGCTGATCGAGACCATGGTATATAAAGCTGATATAATCTCGTACTAATTGAAATATAGTAAAAACACATGCATAACAACTTACTGAAATTTACATATAGTTTACATTAAAATGAATTAAAAATAATTCTGTCAAATAAACACTTAGGAATTAAGTTATCAGCTACAGTATTTTCACAGACAAAGAAATTAGTTTGCTTCATTTTTATTCATGTTTATTACCAATTGTTACACACAGAGTGCACCTGTTTTTATACAGTCCACAAATGGAAGCTGGATTCGACTAAGTCTGCAAGATTTGTGATTGCCAATTCTTAACTATTTCTTCCACATATTCGTAATATTTACTTTCTTTGTTTTAACAATTCTATCTAAATAACGTGTTAGCTCAGGCGCTGTCAAAATAAAAGTCTGGTGCAGAGTCAAAATAAAAGTCCCATGTCCGAAACATTGCCCAAGCAGAAAAACATATCACCTGATGCTGCATCATTGACAATGACAAGTCGAAATTTCTGTTGACCACTACTTTTCTGTTATCAGTTATCTTTTCCATTTCATATTTGCTTCAAAGCTAGAATATTTTTTGTCCTTATTCAGCTTTCACAAAAGAGTCTCCTGAAGGGTGTATTATTAAGTAGTTTTGAAGAAGGCTGTGAAAGAAGGTTTGGGATTTGGAACAGATTTTTTTTTTTTTTTTTTGGTTGGGTTTAGGCACTGTTCTCTCTACACTCTCTGGTTTCTGTGGTGATGCCAGTTTCTCTGAAAGGGTCAGTGGGAGACTGATGCCCTTTACGGTTACATAATCACAAGTATGCAGGGCACACAAAGAGCCCAGATTCTTCCAGCTTTGGCACCTGATGGTGGCAGAGCGGTAGTGGGCACAGTGAAGGCGTTTCCATGGTGATGTATTGTTCCTCAGGATAATAGTGACTGAACGAAGACAATAGATGGGACAAACTCGTTTCAAAATCATTAAAAATGGATGCTTTCCTAACCATCTCTTCTAGCATCATGATTCTAATAACATTTGTACTTTTACTCAAGGCCTTCCTCTCTCTTGCTTCATAGCTGCACTAAATATCATTAGATTTCCCTGTGGAGCAATGTCCTATCTTTCCCATATTTATATATCATTGTTTTTTTTTATTATTATTATTGCTATGATTATGATAGTAATAATATGCCAGTAGATTTTGTGTATATGATTAGGTTATTGCTGTTATTAAGGGGCCAGGTGCCATCAGGGAATACTGTAGCTCCTGTTTATATTGTGCTGGATTTTTCTTCTTCTGGCTGGTGTTTAAGGCAGTCCATTGAACTATTGAAAGATGTCACAGAAGATACAGACGTAAATCGTATTGTGATTTACATTCAAGTGTACTGGATTAAGAAGAAAAAAACTGTATAATAGGGTCTTGGTTCAATAGATAGACGGGTCTGAATTCAAGCTTTCAGTCAAATTGTAAGTAGATAGGATTTAAGCAGGGATTTAAGCAGTGATTGGAGAAAGTCTGGCATTCATCACTAGAGAAAGCCTGTTGTTTCAATTTGATGATTTAGCTATGACATTTTGAATAAAAAAAGAGATGTGGTCAAACAATTAAAATGTAGATGCACCAATTGCAATTTTCTTGGTTGATTCCAATGTCAGATTTTTTTTCTAAGTGTTTTCCAAGTTTTTCTTCCATCAAATAACTATAATTGACAGCATACAAACAAAAACTATATTTTATTCAATGCACATTTTTATTTGTGCATGTGCGCGTGTAAGGCGATGTAAGACGCCATGAGACCACCAGTCCGATCATGTGGAAATCCATAAAAAATGTATACTGGTTTGTACAAATGTATACAAATGTACAATTTCAAACGTTTTCAAAACAATCCCATTCATGGATCCATAAAAATGACTAAAAACAATTTTAATACAAAAGGCCTTACGTTGCTGATGCAGCTTTGTGAAACACTATGTGGCTATAGGCTGAACACAGTAATACACATGCTCATGACATCACCGTTTTCATAACTGCTAATCTGTTTGCCGTTTTCAGGCCCCCAAAACAGCTGTTGTCCATGTATTGGCCAAAATTTATATTTGATATTGTAAAACGTTGTTGTGTAAACAGCCCCTAATTTAAAGGGTCATATGCACTTTTACAAGTTGATTGTACTGCAATGTGTGTTGTCAGTGCCTGTACCCAACCATCATTTAATGTTAAAAATCCATCCAGTGGTTTTGTTTTAATCTCCTTATGTTTTCCCCTGTCTACAGAATCGAGCTCGTTCGACCGTGCTACGTCACACGGTCGACGCCTCCTCCCGCGATTGTTGATTGACAGCAGTGTTTCAACACAGACCCGCCCTGAGCCAGCTGTCATCATAGACTGTACGTCCCGTGATTGTCTATACACCGGAGCAGAATGGTGTATGCCAGCGACTGTGTTGTTCTGTTCTTGTGTGCAATAACAAACACAGAAATCATTCATAAATGATGGTCCTAAAACCAAACCACTCAGGACGCAGTGGCCTGAGTTTTGTTTACAAAGGGAATATTCCCCACGAATCAACGTACAATGTGCTCATCATGTTTGCGCAAATCATTTCTCCCAGACTGCTTTATGAACGAGGATCAGTATAAGAGCTGGTTACGTATCTCACTACTCTACCCTGCCAGTGCATACAAAGATAAGATCAAAGTAACATTACGTTAACCAACCATTCAGAAACCATCCTCAAGCCTTAATTGTCGAACTTCTTTGCGGCCCGTCATCTTGTTCTGGTGAACAGTTACTCCAGTTCGAACTTGATACAGTTGCACAGATGTGTCCTCAGAGACTTGCGCTGTCATCTCTTATCCAAAACCTTCAAGTGTTGTCGAGGCAGCATTCCACGTGCGTTCACGCCTGGTTCACGCCCGCAGAATTAGAAGGGCGGGTTTTTTATTTAAAAGGGGAATGCACTGAAATGGCTTGCCGAAAACAAAGCTGATTTAACAGGTTAAATGGTGTTTTCTTAAAATACTAATAAGTAATTTTTAATAAAAAGTATATTACAAAGTTTTCATTTGAGACCCTAAACATTCATATTAACTTGTAAAAAAATGTCATCATATGACCCCTTTAAAGTTTTGAAATTTGTTTTACTGATTGGGGTGAATTATTATTATTTTTATTTTTTAAATTTAGATGCCATTTACAACAATTAGTGAATATGACAATTTTAATAAAAAATTTAAAAAATCATATTTTATATTAAATGTTATGCAATCCTTGCCAAGGTCTTTGCTTTTTTTAAATCCACTAGCGCTTAATCTAATGTGTGAAGAGACCAAACGAATTACTACAGAGTTTATGCCACTGATGTACTTCAGGTAATTGCTGAATGAAGCTGCTGTACGGATTGAATATCAATTGGCCTCGACATTGATTTTCCTTACATTTTCATCTAGGCTCCAGGGCAGTTTTGATCAGGTTCTACTTCTCCACAGCCCTCTTTAGCCTGTCTATTAAATTCAGCTCTGTCTTGTCTGAATCATTTCCTATCAGCTGTGCCAACCTAGTGTGCCCTCCAAATATCTCAAGGACGAGCCAGAGCAGCCAGAAATCCTTAGCGCAGCCAAAGAGTAGATCTGCCAGAGCCCCCATAAGTTCTGTCTCCGCTCCTGTAATCTACATATTATTTTCCTGAACATTCATCTATGCGTTCAGAACTAGATTATAATATATGCCATTGGTGTTTAACAATTTCCTCATAATGTTTTGCTTGAGAAATGCTTGGTCTGTTAACACTAGTTTGCTGATAACTGTGAACAACCAAGTGATAAATGACAGAGATATTTCCGCTTTGGTCAACACTCACCGTTATCACTAACATAGATGTGCTGCTCAATACTCCGGCCGTGTTCCCTTTTTCAGCTCTCATGCATCTACCCTCCTTGTCTCAGGCGGAAACGCCCTACAAGCACCCACAGTCTGTTTGCTTAATGTCTGGTGCCTTTTTTCCACCAGAATGGAAAGTACATTTTCTTTGCAAAATCTTATCAGATTAGCTTTATTTCCTGAAGCAAGCGCAAACAGGGTTGTTTATTAATAGCTGTGGTTAAATTCACTAAGCACTTCTGAGAAAAACTAAAACACTACTGCAGTTTGTCAAAGCTTGTCAGGGTAGCGTCATCAACTAATATTTTAGAGCTTTGTTTGTGGCACTATCAAGTGAATTTTGGCACATATCACAATTTTGGTTTTATTTAATCACAAAGGTTGTGGTTTAATTAATACATGCACTGCATTTTTCAGAGTGATGCATCTACCATCCTAGTCTCAGACGAAACACCTACAATGCACTCACAGTCCATTTGCTAAATGTCTTGATGCCTTTTTTTCATGCAATATGGAAAGAGCATTTCTTGCAGAACCTTATACGATATTTACACGACGTAAGCAACTCATGGTCCAGTGTGTTTAGTGTCTAGAGCGACTGTTTTCTGAATTTGAGCCACTTATAATGTGCATTCTGGAAATACCACATATGCCATCCTGTCATCCTAAACTTGCATGGAGAAGCAGGAAATGAATTATTAGCCTATTGTAATCAACCAAATAGGAGATTCAAGGGCTCCCTGCAGTTTTCCATTGGACGTCGCATGAAATGGATGTTGCGGCTTAGTCTTTTATTTCCTATTGTGACATATATCCAAGTGAAAGGCATCTGAAGGCAATAAATGTGGGGCAAGACCTGATTTTGTCCACTCAGCAATAGGTTGGTATCCGAGAATTTAAGAATTCACTTGGAACCGGGATGCACTTTTCGCTTTCTCTCGAATTGTTCAAAATTTGAAATTTTGATTCCTGAGTTTCCATATTCACACTTGAGTTCACCGGAAAGAAGAAACCGCTGAACAACACCAATGAAGAAGCGCCTACTCAGAAGTGTTGGCATACATCTGTCAAGTTCGAAACATGAGTAGCTATGTCGCTGGTCTCAAAGTGTGGCTTCACTTTTCTAAAAATACGAAACTCGGCAAAATTCAACATTTGTGACAAAATGAGCATTGTGACAGGAGTGTTTCCTTCAGAAAGACCGTTGGTTAGCAAGGTTAGCTAAACTTTTTTGACCCTGCCTCTTGAAAGAATTGGAACTAGAATCGTTAGGGAACCGTAAATCGAAAACAAGGAATCGGAATCGGACTCAGAATCGTTCAAATTCAAAACCGACCCAACCCTGAATCAGCAATGAATTTTTCCGATACTAGTATCGGCAGAGTTGGAGAGCTGCTCTGAAACTGTAGTTTGACAAGCTACAAGCTACTCTAAGTTAAAGTAGTTTAATGACAGTCAAGCTACCCCGTTTAGAAAAGTAGTTAGCTACACTAAAAGTTACAATCAAAAAGTAGCTAGCTAAATTGAAACTACTTTTGCTTTTTAAAGAATGTATATTATTAATAACTGAATAAGTGTCTGAGCAATGTTTAAAAAAAAATAACCGTTAGCCGCAAGATGCATGATTAAACAACAGGTGGCGGTAACTGCAAAAAATGACAAGAAGACGAATATCCTTGCATCTGCGCTCATTCACGCAGGTTGACAATGTAGAGCAATGTAGCTTTTGCTCATGTTACACCGCTACTTGCTGCAAAAAGTAGTTAGCTACTGGAAAAGCTACACTGTTTAAAAAGCAACTGAGCTACTGCCAAGCTACTGAAAAATGTAGTTAAGTTAGTAGCTACACTAATTGTAGTTAACTACTCCCCAGCACTGAGTATCGGATATGACGCCGTTACCAATAAAAATGCTGGCATCGGTATCGGCGATTACTTCTTCCTGCGTAAACCGAATTCCAGACCATTTTCTCCTAAACAATAATTAGTTTTGCATGCTAGCTTTGTGTAACGCTGCAAATCGGAGATCAATTCTTTCCGCTGCTCTAAACAGTGGTTGCTTGTGGCAACACAGGAAGTCGTTTGGAAGTTTTTCAGACTGGACCAACCAGCCAGTAAAATGGCGACTGTCTGGAGAATGTCTTCAATGCCATACTGCAATTTTGAGGGTTGGAAAAAGTTTTAGCAACTTCTACACGAGTAATTTATGCATTAGAAGATGCGTCATGCCGCAGAACACGATTACACAAAGGCAGGGGCATCCAAGGCATCAAAACTCTCTGAAAGCTTCATTCAAACGGAGAGAAATGTTAAATAGACAGCCAACGAGCGTAAATGTATTGAGATTCATTGTTCTGGATGGCCACTCACTGTCCAGCTGAAATGCCGTTCCCTTATTTTATAAAGAGATTATTTTCTTATATTATTCATATATCATTTTTTTAGATTCCTAGATTTATTTGTTGTACTTTTTATACAGTTATATTGTTATATTTTGATTAAAGATTACAAGGAGGATACGTGTATAAGGAGGGAAGGAGGGAAGGAGGGAGGAAAGGAGGAAGGAGGAAGGAGGAAAGGAGGAAAGGAGGAAAGGAGGAAGGAGGAAAGGAGGGAGGGAGGGAGGGAGGGAGGGAGGGAGGCAGGGAGGAGGAAGAAGAAAGAAAAGAAAGAAAGAAAGAAAGAAAGAAGAAAGAAAGAAAGAAAGAAAGAAAGAAAGAAAGAAAGAAAGAAAGAAAGAAAGAAAGAAAGAAAGAAAGAAAGAAAGAAAGAAAGAAAGAAAGAAAGAAAGAAAGAAAGAAAGAAAGAAAGAAAGAAAGAAAGAAAGAAAGAAAGAAAGAAAGAAAGAAAGAAAGAAAGAAAGAAAGAAAGAAAGAAGAAAAGAAAGAAAGAAAAGAAAGAAAAGCATTGATAAACCCTCTACAATAAAGACTGCAATATATTGCATAAAAATATAAGAAAAGTCAATTTTGATGACATTTGATGAATTAAGACCATACATTCACACAAAACACAAAACACATCTGTAATTTTTGTCACCTAATTTTTGCACTGTTGATTAAAATTGTCTTATTACAATAAAATATCAAAATAGTAATATTTCTCATTTTTTATTATAAGAATTATAGTATATTTTTACTTGTTTGTGAATATAACCATTTTTATATTATTTAAAAAAGAATATAATTTTTAGATTAACATAAAATTGTGATTACATAATCTATACATATCATCCATTATTTTCTTCCAAGTATTTTCTCTACAACTGTTTTCAGAGGCTGTTGCTCTTATTTTTTGGGGTAGATTGTTGGCCTCTATTAATTTCAGTGCATTTGCCATTTGTAAACAGAATGCAGTCACGCCCATGTCAATTGCAACCTTGTTCTGACTTCAGTGAAGCTGCCACCAAGGGCGACAAAGTCATATGATGATGCCTACAAAAGACTTGCAAGCTTTTTTTAGTCTCCTGGTAACATTGTGTTTCCTTTTTAGAGTATTGAGTATACTGAATGGGATATCAAACTGACTTATGCTCAAAAAGCATGTTCCTTCCTGCCACCTGAGTGGGAGTTCAGTGTTCTTTCCACAGGCAGTACAAAGCCTCGACACAACATTGATTATGTAACACAGACTACTGTTGAATTTTCAGAACGACTTTATGTTCTTTTAAAATTGGATCTTCTTTTACATCCTGCATCTACTCTCAGCTTTTCACATTCATACATGGGCTCTTATTTCCTCCCTAATATAACCCATTCTCTCAGGAGATTTATGTCCCTGTCAAAGTGTGGGGACATGCTCGATGTCGAGACTCAAATTTACAGCTTTGAAAAATCTTGCTAGTTGATGAAGGCCAATAAACTGCATGTCAGCTGAACTGAGAGATGGATGAGGAGGAGTAGAGGCTTCCCTACACGAGAATCAGTCATTGTAGCGTCACTAGCCGCTGCGGTGGGAAAGCTATTCATCATTCACTCTATTTTTCTCTCTGTCTAGCGTTGTGGATTTATGTGTTTGTGTAGAATGTTCTATTCCAGGAAACTGTTTAACTGCACACTAGAGTGCAGCTGTTGTTAAAGACTACACCATTGGCTCCGCAAATGGCTTTTGTATTTAGTAAATGATCCACAACAATGTTGTGTAACGGTTAAAGGACATTACAATTACATTTGTCATTGCTTTAAATATGGACTTTGAATATATCTATGTATGAATCTGAGCTCAATTCCTGTGGGGTTTAGAAGGCCAAACAGTATGTATGTGTCTTTTAATATATATATATATATATATATATATATATATATATATATATACACAAACAAACTAATATATCTAGTCAAGTGAATCAAAACCATATTCATGTGTGTATGTATAGATATAATGTCTGATGCTTCCTATTCATGTTGTGTTTTTACTCTCAGGAGGTCACAGTATAAATTGGAAGCATCATGGCATTGAAGCAGCAGCAGTGTTTTTAGTTAAATATGCACAATGTATTGAATATAATCTGTTACAGGCAGATACCTTTAAACCAGTCACCACATGAGATGATAAACTACTAAGTATTACTTTAATACTCAATAAAGTAATACTAATTTATTAGATATTTAACACAGGGTTTTGATGTAATATAAAGTGCTCCACACAAAAAAGAGACCCTCTAGTTTATAATCATGTATTGATTTTATTTATTATGACCATTAATAACAAGAGACATTAAAGTCTTTGTTTCAGCACTATGTGAAGAAAAAAAAACAGCTGACCTCAAGAGGGTTAATGAATATGTATGGATATATCGGGACAGAGTGTAATTAAAAATATAAGAGGGTAATGCATGGCATTGGTGTAAACAAGGGGTCAGTAATGGGATGGGGGTTTAAAACTGGCACCATTTTGGGAACAAGGGTAGCCTTCATCCTTTGTGTCCTAGCCTGTACAGCAAACGGTTAGGTCCCACTTTATATTAAGTGGCTTTAAGTACTATGTACTTTTATTGAAACAAATAATTTGATACAATGGACTTATTGTGTACATACATGTTTTTACATTGTACTTATATTTTTAAAATACCAGCATGTAATTACAGCTGTAACTAATTTATGTAATTACATCTGTAATTACACAGCTGACCCATCCTTACACTTTAACAGACCCCTAAACCTACCCATTCAGGTTGCACAATTAATCGAATTTGTAATCGCGATTTCGTCATGAATGCCACCAATTATGTAATCGTTCAAAGGCACAATTATAAAAAGTCCACTACATTATTCTGTGTGCTTAATGTTTTTTTTACAGCTTATCTTAAGGGTTTTTTCCCATTGTTTTAATTTTAGTTAGTGTAACATTATAATTGAAGAGTTCAGATGCAAAAGCCTCTAAATGCCATTTGAAATTTTCTTCTAAAATTACCATTTTTATCGAGCTTATATATTTAAGTTCAGTAATTTCACTTAAATGACAATTAATAGGTAATCTTCATTGCCATTTCAGTAAAATTACTGAACTTAGAGATGTACAAGCTTGATAAAATAAGATTCATTAGAAGAAAATTTCAAATGGCACTTGAGGCTTTTGCATCTGAACTTGTTAGATTACTATAGCATTAAAACAACCTATCTAACATTGTTTAATTAAAATAATGTTTCCAAAATGATATATCAGTGGTTCATCAGGTCGTAACAGGGTGAAAGGCACTTCTGCCGTAGCCTGACGGGGTCTGTATCACTTTTACTGGCACTATGTAACATTGAGGTTCGGATTGAGGAACCAGACCACAAAAAGAACTACAAAATTCGACTGCTTTACATCAAGCACTACAATCATGTAACATACTCTACCTTGTCTGTAGACATCGCTCATTCTAAAGCCGGTGCTGGATAAACAGATCGCAAGCGATGCGTGCAACGGTAGGCTTATATTATTTACGACAGCAGTCAAATGGACAATTTAGTTTCCAACCAGTAGGACGACCGAAGAGGAAAAGTTACTTGGTGTTACTATTAAACCATAGAAAAGCATTGAAAGTTTTCAGGAGTTTTAAGCCGTTTTATTTGATATAACAATTTGCATGCAGTCACTTCGAACAATGGCATAAGCTGTTCAAAACATCATTCAATGTAAATTGTGATCATCGATAATTAATAATCGCAATTATAATTGCAAGGCAATAATCGACAATTATGATTTTTGTCATAATCGTGCAGCCCTGCCATACCACCACACCGACCCCTAACCTTATCTAGATCACACCTCAATAGCAGCAAAAAGTGTTTTACAATACAACATGAGCATATGTACATTGTACTTATTTTTCAATGTAAATACATAGTACTTAAAGCCACTTAATATAAAGTGGGACCAACAAGGTGTGACGACACTTTCAATAAAGGAATAGCACATATTGAGAATGTCACCACACAGGAATTTAGTTTCCTTCAGAGGTTATCTGCCACTGTTGGCAGTTAAGTGTCTCATCTGTGTTGGAAGTACATTTCAGCCGATTGTTGAAGATTGTGCCCAGGTACTTTCCGTGAATGGTAGTGGTGATTGCCATAGCCATCTGCATCTGCTTATTTCTACCATATATTTAGTCTTGTTCATGTTTAGTTCTGAACAAGTTGTCACACCACTCAACATATTTCAGAAAACAGAAAGACATTTGTCATCAGTACACTTGATTAGATGATAGTTGGATTCATTGGACCTGCAATCATCAGATATACAAAATGAAGAGCAGAACACAGCCTTGCAGAGAAAGTATATAGGAGGTCAGAAATAACACTCTCAAGAGACCTATTGGTTAGAAAGTCAATATACAAATATCAGCGGGTTCTCCAAATGAGAAATGAGTTTTTTCAGCAATAATACATGTAGGGTATCAAATGCAGAAGAAAAATCTTCAAGCCGTCTAGCTGTGCGAGATTACACTTGAGAGTGCTCATGGACAATGTCTGATAAATGCTTCATCGAACCCATCTCTCGCCTTGTGTGGTATGCAAACTGTAGTGGGGCAACTGCAATCACAGGGTGTCCGTGGGGTTTTAAAAGAGTATTTAAAAAGTGATAAATCAAAATTGTCAAATTTAAGGCCATTAAAAGTCGTTAAATTTAGTCTGAGAGGTATTATTTTTGATTTCACAGGCAAATTTGCTTTAGCCTATGTAGGTCTATGTATTTCTTATTTCCCTGGTATTAAAAATCAGGCAAATATAAATGTCAGGCGACACAGATTCCTGGCTGCATGCCAATATTACTGGATCACTGGATCTTTAGTAAGTTGTTAGGAACACTATATTCGAGTCCAAAATTTAGTTTAAATTGATCAAATTGTTCGTTTTAGTCACATTTTCGCAGTTTCCCCTATTAAATCCAGTCACGCAGCAGATTCTTTTGCCACTCAGTCAGGTTGAGGGGGTTGTACCGGCGGGAAAGTGATGTCAATGCATTCCCTCTATTGTTTGATGTGTATAAAAAACATCAATGTCAACTGGATTACAATTGAATAGATCGCAGATTGCAGATACCACTAAACATAAAAATGGAATGCGATTTATTTACTCCTATTCAAATAACTTAAGGATTACTGTATATACCCTGGATTAACTTTATTCACTTTTATGATATTTAATTGTATCCCAATTTATTTAATTATTTTTAAATTAACGTTTCTTTAGATTATGTTTAATTTTTTGTTGGCATTCATTACCACCATTTAGTTAACAAACCATGGTTTTGCAGCTGGCCAACCTTCAATTAGTATTCTAGGTCTACGTGTGCTTTTACACAAGAAAAGTTACAGTTTTTGTCTACATTTTTGGAATTTTTCCATGAAAATGAAAATTGTCCTTTGTTTCCAAACACCATTGATTCTCACCGGTTCTCATGACAGGAATGTGATGCACCAAGTTTAAACAGGTGGAAATCCAAATGACATTAGTAGCACACAATGGAGGGCAGTTCTCATATTTTTTAGTGAACTTAGCATGACCTTTTAAAGTCACTCAATCACACTGCAGATTAAATGGAAGATATCCAATCAATAAAAAAGCCCCAGAGGTGAACCCAGTAATGAATAGCGTCCTGACTTTGCATGTGTTAAACCAAGCTGCTTGCACAGTTCCTAACAACAGATTACAGGCTTCAGCAGCCATCGATGAACATGTTTACCAGCTCTGCACCCTCACACTTCCACAAATCCACTCTTGTACTTTGTGTTAAAGAAGCCTTGCATTCAAAATAAACTGTCTTTTTCCTATTAGTTGTTGTTCAGTGGCCTCCCTTTTCTCATCAGAACACATTGTTGGTTTGTATTGTTATCTGAAGATGTGCAGGAGTGAAATGCCTTTGTTGTTCAACATTTGTTCTTTTGAACATGACTCAGTTTGAGGCACCATGTGGTTAAAGCCCCACTTTTTTGTGATTCCAGACTCCCATGATGCAGTGCTGCGGTTTAGTACAGCTCCTACCAAGGGTTATGAAAGAGACGTTAGGAATAATAAACCACCGTACGCACATCATCAACTACTCAGGTGAGCAACGTTTGATGTTTTCAGCAGGCGTTCAGTAGTAATGCAACTTTGAGTCGAATCAGCCAGGTAATTAAAGGAGGTTCTTATTCGAACACCCTCTGTATCGTCCTCAGGCTGTTTTCTTTCAGCTATAGATCTGAGTCATCATGTCCTAGTGGATGCTAACCGGGTAAACAACCTTAAAACCACGCCTGTCCAGAGTAGTTGTCAAATGTGCTGGATCCTTTTCACTGTCGTGAATGAACAGATCAATGTGAATAAGATGGGAGCTGCAAGTCAGTGTTTTAAAAGTTGACTGGCTGCTCCTGTCGTAGTGCCATTTTGTCTTCCACAGTACAAAGTCAGCTCATACAGGTTTGAAAAGGAGCTGATTTGAAGACTGTTCACCATGAGCTGTCAGGCTCTGAAAGGAAAAAAAAAATTCTCAAAAAAAAAAGCTTTATCAAAGTGCTTGAAGTGATTTCATCTGAAGTCATTCAACAGCTTTTGTAGGGAACAGACTGAAATTTTAGGGCTTAATTTAATAATCTTCTCCAACATAGTTATCAAATATTCACATATCTGCATTTTGAAAATATAAAGTAAACTACTGTTTTATTTTTATTTTATATTTACATTTTACATTATTTTTACATTTTGAAAGAAGTCTCTTATGATCACCAATGGTGCATTTATTTGATCTAAAATACATCAAATCGGCAATCTTGTAATATTTCACAAAGTATTTTTTTTTATTTACTTTATTATAAATGTTGAAATGAAAGTTGATGCTTTTTTGGGATTCTTTGAGAATTTATTAGAAAAAAAAGTGTAACAAATGTATTTCCTGTCACTTTTGATTAAATTAATGAATTCTTGTTGGGGAAAATCATTAATTTAATTAAAAGATGAAAAAATCTTACTCCAAAATTTTTTATGATTTTGTAACTGCATATTAAACATTAAGTATGTTTTGTTTTTGCAGCATGTTTGCCTTCAATGCGGACTGATGAATTTCTCTTCTCTAGAAACTTATACATGATTAACATAACACATGGTTAAGTCGAAGTCAGTGATGTTCTTGTGTTTTCTGACTAATCACGTTAGTTGGGCCTCAATTTTGTGTCTTGTCCTTCTTTTGTTTTGTCATTTTGTGTAAGACATTGTCAGTTTTGCTTGCAGATTCTGGCAAATCCCAAGCACCAGTTTAACACAAGCTCATTGTACAAGAATGTAACGCTGGTGGCATGGGATCCTGCTCCATACACCCTCAACCTGCACAAAGTGAGTATTGACTACCCAAAAAAAACACATTAAACACACCAAGAACAGAAGTTTCCTATAAAGCTATTATGTTCATTTGTCATCAAACAAGAATTGAAAGAGAACCTTTTATGCTTTTTTTTCACAATTATTATTTGTTTGAAGTTATGATAAAATCTGATATGATAAAAGTTTCAAAGCACAAAGTCAATCCAAAGGCATATTCTTTATATTAGTAATCAAGGTTTCTGAACTCAAACGCCTTTAATCTGTAGTCTTGATTTTTCTTCTGTGAATGTACACATCACAATAATCCTCATTTAAATAATTCCCGCCCAAGGTTTTCACTAAATAAATGGGTCAAGGCCTGGTTGAGTTGTGTTGTGTTAGTAGTGTGTTAACTTGTGGTAATGGCATTACCTTGACATTTCTAAAGAGAAATAACCATACACTGGTCCAGCTGACCAATCAGAGCACATTGCACTTTTTGTGAAGAAGGGCTTCATTATAGAGACAGGAACTAAACAAAGCGCACAGACTCAGAAAGGTTCTGCATTAATGTAAAAATAGTTGAAATCCAAATATATTCAAACCCCCATAGAGTGTAATCCTTTAAAGATATACGCTTTCTCAAAGATAGTTGTTCTTTATTCCATCTAAAACAGTTTGGTGGCAAATTAAGTGATAATGTTAATATATAATGTAATGCTTTTGAGTTATAGGATTTTTGTCCTATTTTGTCTCCTAGTGTTATAATTATTCAACTCCTCCTATTAAACACTGCTGTTTTTAAGTCTTGTTTGTATGGTATGGTACAAAATTGTGTTAAACACAATAGCCTTTGGAAGCTCTATAACAAAACTAAATTAGCTTGTGCTGTTACCCATGCATGTGCTAAAGTTGAGACACAAATATGGCCAAATCAAACGAGCTCTCACAAAAGGTATAGAGAACATTGTTTTATTACATTAGAAATATGGCTACAAGATGTCCAACACATTGAAAGTTGTTAGAGAGAACAGCTGGCAGCCTTGTTCCATCCGTTTAACATCTGCTGTGCCTGAAGCAGGGATATTCGAAGCAGACACAAAAGCTCTGAAAGCTTTTTTTTTTTGACAAAATATAATGCTTAATATAAAAGATAAAGCAGAACAAACAGCATCTCCATGGTCAACCATGGAGGTGGTTTAGTCGTGTTATGTGGATGCTTTGCTGTTAGCAGGGAGTGGAAATCTTGACTGTATGAAGGACAGCAATAATTACTGCATTAATTATTCAAAGTATCAAGCCATTTTGGCAAATAAGAATGATGCCTTTGTTGCAGACGACTGAAGCTTAATGATCAAAACATCCAAATCTACTTAATCTGGATTCAGGGATCATTCATCGAATGTTCTTGAGTGGCCTGTACAGTCTTTATATTTAAATTTTATTGAACATGTTTTGAAATTAAAATATGGTAGTATACGGTCAGCGCACATTCATATCAGCTGCAACAAACGATTATTTTGATAATCGATTAATGTAACAATTATTAGAGCGAATTATTTGCCGAATTATTTCACCGGCTAATGAGTTGTTTTGGAATGATTAATCAGATTTTTCAATTAGTTAAAACATTGAGTTATACATATATCTTACTATAATTAAAAAAAAGAAATCAGTTCAGCTTTTGAAATAGTTGTTTTAATTATATTTGAGCCAACTAAACAGGTTCATTCTCTTTAAGTTTCCAGATTTCGTTTCCAACTCAAATCACACACAAATGCTCTCTAAGCATTGTTAATAGGACCACTGCTTTTCTTAGAACTGAAACATAAAATCATGACAATCCTGACTGTGTTTGATGGACACGACACTGCCAAGGATACATGGAGCACTAGGGGTGTAACGGGTACATGTATTCGATTTTGAACCGTTTTGGTTTCAGAGGCTTTCCGGTTAGGTACGACATACAGACCGAACGGTTGCTTGGACCATTTTCCTGCCGGCAAAATTCCGTGCTGGCTAGCGGCTAGCACAACGTTGTGCAACATCAAATGGCAAACGTAATGAAAGCAGAATGACACTGCGCTACTCATTATGTGATTCACAGAGTCGTTTATCAGTTACGGACTTAGGGCAGCGTCTGTGCAGCGCTAAGCCGACTCTTATCAAGCAACACTGTTACCACACAGAGTTCCGGTAAAGAAAACATTGAATTCGCCACTTAACATCGCTGTGAGATATAGTGAGATGCATTCACATTCCTCCGTTATTAACCAGTAGATTTCTATCTAGATCAAACCAGCGTTGCTACATGAAAACCCGGAATATAACATTGTGCCGTGAATGAACTCAGTTAGTAATAATTTACATCCTCAGACCAGCAACATTCACCATGGATTTAATACACTAACTTGAACCAGTTTGGCTGGAATGGTGAAATGCTTTCAAGTACTTCACACATCTTTTCCAGCACTTCAAAATTCAAATATTATAAATAAATATATATTTTAATGTTATTTTTAATGTGATGACCAAAACATTATTTGTTAATCCTTCAAAGATGACCCCCATTTATAAACCTAAAAGTTTCAAGATCTAGGAAAACTCACACTTTATTTAAAAATATTTTTCTTTAAACAAATAGGAAATTTCTCTGGCATTTCTTTCTTTTTCCTGTATTAGAAAACGTCCCGAACCGTGAGCTTGAAAACCAAGGTACGTACCCGAACCGTGATTTTTGTGTACCGTTACACCCCTAATGAGCACCTGATGCTCAGAACCGTGTATCAGCATGATCATGCACCAACACACACAGCAAGACTTGTGACAGAAGGGTTTGATGAAGATGAAAGTGACGTTGAACATCTCCCATGGTCTGCACAGTCACCAGATCTGAATATTATTGAGGTGTTTGGACATTGAGTCAGAAAACGTTTTCCTCCACCAGCATCATCCATGTAATGACCTGGAACACTGTTCTGGAAGAGGAACGGCTCATAATCCCTCTGGTCACTGTGAAGGACTTCTATCTGTCATTCCCAAGACTGAACTGATGCTGTATTTGGATGCAAAATGAGGCCTCTCACCATACTAACAAATTGTTGGAAAACGTTATGTTTCAGTTTCATTGTCCAACCCCTGTATTTGTTGAACAAGTTCTTAATTGTCGAGCAACGTCAACTAATCGTTTTAGCCCTAGTTCTAGCGTCTCAGTCCCAAAACACTCAACGTACATTTCATATCACATGTTAATGTCGTGGTAGAGTTATACTCAAAGGACACTGCACTTATTCGTGATCACAGAAGTTAATTACTTGCTCATGCTTTAAAGCTTTGCCGGGTAAACATTTCATTGTCATTTCTGTTACATGATGCGTTACTGAAGCGTGCACTGGGTCAGACCCAACTGATGGAAGACCAAGAAAGCTTCATGAAGTTGCATGGAAAAAATATACACAAAACAAGCCACAAATTTTGCTGTTTTCATGAATACAAAAGTTGAGTGACCCTCCCCCTAGACTAAAAAAACTTGAATGACCTTCCCCTCAACAAAGAATAAAAAGAGATGACCCACCCCCTAATTTCCTCCGAGAGGCCCTTTCCATAAATACCGAACGGTCCCTAACATTTAAGATAATTTCGACGTCTTCAAACCCTTTAAACGCAATCACATCTCTAGAATTGCATACTTTTCTTTAGTATTCCTTCCCACACATATCCAGAGAGCAGGTAAAATGGTACTTTTGCAATTCAGTTAAGCGCAGGCACCATGCTGGAAGCTTATTCTGATTTGTCTGGTCTGAGCTCTTCCGCTCACACACCGCTGTGAACCATAAACCACGATACCGGGGAAAAAAGATCAGAGCGGATTACTATAAATGCTTCCAATCTGTCCTTTGTGCCCTTACCTCACTGGAACTGCCTTATGCCATTTCTGATGCTCACAATTCTATCCACCGCGTTGTTGTCTACATAAAATGAGGTATTATGAGATGCATACAGAATAGATGGTCATCTCAATGCTGCTTTGCCTTGACTGACTCCCACAGAGTAACAGCTCGTCCCTGACAGGTGTGCCATCTGATGACCCTATGATTGCTTGACGGGACATGGACTATTTTCTCAGCAAGTCTTTAGGGAAAAAAAGAAAAAAAATATCTGACCCAATGGGCAACTCGAGAGCCAATAAGCTTGCTGGGCTTCCACTTAACCCTTAAAAAAACAGTTTTTGCTGTCTCTAAAATGAAGGAAGTGGGTTGTAAGATGAAAAAGAAAAGCCGCCTCTCCTCTGCAAGCGACATTTGGACACGACTGTCAGAATTTGCTCTTTCACTGTTTTATTATGATCTTGCGTGGTAGCATGGGTAAACGTAACGCTTTCACTGAAATCTTTACTGTCAAGGAGCATGTGTTGCACTAACGGTAGGCTAATATTAGTACTGTTTTGTACACATTGCCTTGCAATATTTATTTGAGTGTCTCCAGTAAAGGAATACAAAAGCAAGAGCCTTGGTCTTCTGAACTCTCACCATGGTGGAATGAATAAATGAATGCAAACAATAAACAACTATATATAAGACAAATAATTACTAATGGATTATTTATCAATAACCATGCATTGTTAAGTTTTTAAATATAACAGTTGTTTCTGAAAAGTTAAGTATTGATAATTCTTTCACCGATCTGATTGAGATTCAGTGGAATACATCACAAGTTTAAAGCATCCAAAGCTCAAATTGGATAAGAAAATTCCGCTTTCGCAGGTTGTCAGCACATTGTCACCCTGTGTGACTCCATAGCAAATAAATTACTTCTGGTTCATCGGCTGTCGTTTGTCGTGTGCAGTGGAAAGGCAGCTTAAGTCTCAGTAGAGTTGAAGGGTCGGCGATTAATTCTGTACAGTCGATTTCTCTCTCTCTCTCTCTCTTCAACCGTCTATCTCAGTATTTTATCATTCTCAGTACAGCTATCTTTTATTTCCCCCGTCAATACACGAAAAACAATATTATGTTGTTTAAAGCGCATTAACTAATATTAGCATATTAAAGGAGCTGTGTGTATGAAATTTATTTCAAATAACCATAAAATAGCCCTGATATGTCCCTAGACATTAAGAAATCATGTTCATTTCAAATACTTATCACTGACAACAGTAGTCTAGCCAGGATATTGTCATTTAAAAAGTGAAATTGCAGCCCTCAACTGATGTTGATGTTGTCATGTTGTGTTTTGGTCTGATGCTCCACCCTCCACCAATCTACCAATCACAAAGTCAGTAGTGTTGCAGTATCAGGAGTACCAGCTCTGCTCTAGTTACCACAGCTGCAGCCACAAACATGTCGGATAAATATTGGAATCCTGACACCTTATCTGGCAACCTCGAGTCAGGGGGGAGGGAATACACCGCTCTACAGTAATTTAAAAGTGATTGCAGTACCAGTTTTGGCCACAATCTTACATACGGCTCCTTTAATTGCTGATTGGATTGTGGCAAATCTGAATTACAACATAGGACCTGATTTAAGCAGACTAAATGATTGAAGAAGATTGAAGAAGTCTGGCATACATGACCAAAAATAAGTCTATTTTGCTATATTAAGCTATTTTGATGAAACATTACATGGTCAATTAAAAAAAAATAAAAAAACATAGATGAAGGAATTGTTCATAAAAAGATGCATTTAGAAATTAGATTAACACAAGGTAAGGCATTAACATGTTTGTTTGTTTTTTCATCTTTTTTTCATCTTTTTTTAAATCAACTCACTGTTTGTTTTGTAGTGGTACTCAAATCCAGACTACAACCTGTTCACACCATACATGGAGCATAGGATGCACTTCCCCGCTCAGCCTTTCTACATCCTGCACCCAAAATACATCTGGCAGTTATGGGATGTGATTCAGGGTAACAATCTGGAGAACATTCAGCCCAACCCACCCTCCTTGGGGTTCATAGGTAAGACCAGCTCATACACACACACTCATGCACATATTCTGAGCTATAGTTTCAAAACTCCAAGAGTAAAATTAGTCAAATTGCACTAATAACTGTTTTTAAACCACTTTCAAAGTCCCAACCAAAACTCTTTCCAGTATTTGAGGTGACACTCATTTAAATCCCAGTCAGACAGCTCAAACATAACTGATTGTTCTATTTTGGCGCACACTTCACCTTAACTTTACACTTTGTCCCCAAATGAACATCATGTAACCGTCTCCCAAGAAAGAGACTGTGCTTTTAGAAATTTGTGCTTGAAGTTTTATTTGCCTCTCAACTGTCATGTTTCCATTCCATCATCAAGTGAGTACTACCTTTAATGGTAATAGTGTCATGGAATGGGTAATAGTATCATAGATGGGCGGGGTTTAGACAATTGACAGGAGAGCACATGGCATAAGGAAATAACATGACAGACATTTACTCACAACTGGCCAGACTAAACACAAACACATGACAAACCAGGAGTGTCACAGCTCTGTCACTAAACAAAAGAAACCCCAGACAAGGGTGACAGAACTGTAACAAATAGGGGCTGTTTTACACCTGGCCACTTCATGCGTTTTCTGTGATCGGATTGCTATCTGATCCTGAAAAGACCGGTTGTTGAAACCACATATGTAAATTTTACTCCTCCCAAAAATGATAAAAAAATTAACGCATGAGAGCGTGTTATATGGCATGTTATAGTCAGATATGATGACGCTACTGCAACACGCATTATTGCAGATGAGCAGCTGAGCATAAATATCTGCCTTTTTGATTCGAATAATTGCACCAATCTGTGAGTAACAAGTTCATATACTGAGATTTTCTCCCATATGGCTTTTGGTGGGTGTTACTCTGAGCCCTGGCTGAAATAAGGATGTTCTGCGCATAGCCGCTTGCTCTTTTAGTGCTGTCGGAAGCAGTCCATGCATAAATACGGAAAAATCACATTGCTGGTTGTAAATATATTGCAACATGAGCTGGTTGCTGAAGGCAGTTATGCAAATGCATGCATCATTGAGTAATGTAATAAAACAAACTCAGCAGTGGTATTATAAAATGAAGAGTAGTCTTCATAAAAATGTGGCGAAGTATACATAAAATGTAAATTCATGTCCCTGTTACATTTAATGAGGTCACATTTAAATAAACAGCACATAAAGACCAAATACATTTCTAGTTTGTATGTTTAAAACTATACAATTAATGTTCTATTTATAAAAAACAAATATACATTTTACAATTGACATACTTTTTGTTGCTTCGTAGACCAAAGCGCAAGCGGATCTAGCTAGACCGGAAACAAAACAACAGGCACGCCACACACTTGTTTGAGCTTGCGAGCCATCCAATTAGTTGATTGACTTTACGTTTGGAGTGGTTGATGAGCGCAAGACGCCGAAATGGATGCCTATAGGATTTTGAATGGAAAGTTTACTTTTAAAATGTCTCCAAATGGTCCTATTGACAAGTCCAAAGGGATTTGTGTGTTTTGTCGTTGTGAACTACAGTATCATCGTCGCAGCACGTTTCAGTCTGAAATACTACTTGATGATGGCCAAGCACACACACAGCTGATGCAAATTATCCGCCCCTCGTCAATATCAGGACCTCGTCAATATTTCTTTCACCCTTTTATTGATGGACAGTGTTGCATTGTGTGACATAAATTGCTCCAAGTGAAAATATTTTTGTGTGAAATTGAACACAGTATATGTATATTTACCGTCCACAAAAAGCATGTCTTAAACCAGAAGGCGCTAATTCGTGCTTCTCTTGGTAGATTGTGTTGGTCATTGTGTAAATGTGTCTGTTCTTTCATTTGCGCGCCACCAGTAGATCATGCACTGAACTGCGTAGTCCCATCTGCACTTTTTTGGAAATTCGCTCTCACGCTAATCTCCCCTGTTTAGTAAATATGCATTAAACTGCATTAATAAGCCAAATGTTGACAAACTTAACTCCTTATGTCAAATAAAATCATTTCTGCTACAAAGTGTGAAGAAAATACCCCAATTGTGAAAAGTGACCTATATCAGATTCTGACTTCTGCTTTGTCAGGAGTTTATGGGATATTTGCTCAGTTAGTGTTGGCCTAAACCACAGAGAGTAGCAGATGGAGAAATCACATTTTCATCCAGCAATGGAGCTTTTCAACCTAGAGCTTAGAAGAGTCTGACCCACATTCAACACCAACAAAATGACTCTGACCATATGTACAGTGTTGAAAAAATTCATTAGAATGTATCAAAGTCATGGAAGGGAAATATTGATGGATCTTTTCTTCTGAATCTATGCACGGCCGTATTTCCAGTGAAAGGTCTAAGGATGCTCAATAACTTCGAGCATCCTTAGACCTTTGGATCATTGGACTCGACCTTTGGTCCTTAGACATTTGAATCATTGGGCTTCGAGCATAAGTTAATGCTCGAATCCAATGCAGTACTGAGAATTTATATTGAATTTTATACTCCATGGTTATACCAAAGAATCTTTAGTCACAAAAACATACAAAACAGACACCCTCGTTGTGTTTAAGCTTCTTTTTAAAATTATATTAAATAAACATAACTATATAAAATTACATCTAAACATATAAAAGTTTCATTCAAAGACGAGAGGACAGTAAATTTTGAAGACTCTGCCATAATCCCGCTTTTCTCGGTTTCCCTCCGCTTTAATCTCTCCCAACCGGAAACTGAAGAGCATCCTTGCGTCAAATGCGAACTGTGCTTGCATATAGCCTATTGTGACGTACATTTGAGGGTAACAGATTATCAGGGGAAAAGTAGGGGGGGACTTGATTCTATCCATTGTTTTTTTTTTTATTTAGATTTAGGTTTATGCAGACCAAATGATTGGAGAAGTGTGGAATACGTATAGATAAAAGGTCTGTAATTTTACTGGAAGATCCAGTTCTGATATTTTGAATTTGAACCTTACGAGGTTTAAACTAAAGTTGGCATGTTGGAAATTGTGATTTGATCTCTTCTTCCCTATTCTGAGGTATAACCGAGTGAAGTGGCTTCTCGAACGAGGAGAAAAAATGTTGGGATGGGATTTTATTTTGTCTATTGGTAATTCATAGAATAGTAGTGGTGTGATGTCATGCGAGTGACAGGTTGTGTAAAAAAAAAAAAAAAACAAGATTTGAATTGAATGAGTTTCCATTTCATGCCAGCTTTAAATAATGACAAAGAATGATATGAGCTCATCTGTTTATTTCATCTACATTAATTAAAATATCTCTTATTTTTACGCTCTGACTGTGTGAGACGTACATGCTCGGACAGATTCGGCTTGAAGTCGTTCATCCTTCGGATGCGGCGCCGCACGCGCTGTTACAAAAAAGCTGTACACAGCCATGCAAAATGAGGTCTTGCTGGTCTTGCGCAACCAATGCGTAATTTTTGCCACGCTCGTGCGGACGCGTCAAGTATAAAGGCTTTACTCTGTGTCAGCACGCGCTCTGATTGGTAAAGGTGCACAGATCTCTCCTAATCATCTCCTGCACTCAGCCTCCGAAGCACCACTAACACCTGCTCTGTTTCCCCAATGCTTGTCGGTTTCCTTCATAAGCTGATATTAGAGTATTTAAACATTCTCTATGATATTTTTTTTTAAATGACACACTGTCTCTTTCTCTCTTACACATGTAGGCTAGTTATAAACTCTTTAGACTTTTAATTGTTAGTGCTTTATTTTCAAAGTTTGAGGGTGAAGAATCGTCTAAAAGAAAAGAAAACTTATTTTGGGGACGGATTCCGGAAATCTCACATATTTTCAATGTTTAATGTTGACAGCCAACATTAATGTTTTTATGGAGATGTCAATGGAAGTCTGATGGCCTACGGTGGTGTCCAAATGTCCATGTTTGAAAATGCTACCCTTTTGCTTTTTCAACCTAGCTTTTTTTATTCATTAAATTAATTAGTTGAGTGAAATGCATATTCTAAAGTGTGTTTTCCTTCACAATTGTGAAACTATAATATAAAGTTTCAATTAAATACTAAATCCCAGATTGTCTATGCGGATTACTAAACTCCACTAAGTATGGGGTATTTTCCGTAGGTAATCCGCTTGTTAAGTCTGAAGTCACATGTCACTGTTTCAGGGTCAAATGGTCAATCACATGTCAAAAGCAAATAACAAACAATGCAAATATCTGACAGTGTGCTGTAACAATACAGAAAAATTATGATTCTAAACTTTAAACATCCTAAAGATTAATATTTTCTGAATTGTTAAAACATTAATGTTTAGGACACTGTGAGACTGGCAAATTTTGGTTAAACAAAGGATTTAAGTGTGTACATTTATTTTGATTTGAGTTAAAATTTTAGGTTTAGAATCAAACTGCCCTTGTTCAATCAAATACATCAAACTGCCTAATATTTTTTTTCATTATAAGTTGTGATTCATCTTTTCTGAATGGGATGCCTTGAGCCTGGAGACTCTAGTGTTCACCCTGAGGTTGTTAAAAGATTAGCATAACCCTTAAACGCATGAATGTTTTGCCAATCATAATTGCATTTTCAGGTCTTTAGCAACCTGGATTGATATCTAACATGGTTGGGTCTGCTACAATAGTATAAAACTCTCGTGATGTATTAATACTCACAAAAGAATAAAACAATTGGAATGTGTACCTTTTGCAATGTGGAAGTAAAATGTTCTGTCATCTGGCTCATATTTGAGATCTCTGATTGCGTTCTGTTCTTGCTCTGCAGTAAATCACCATTTCAAGCTTTATGAATGATACTTCCTATTCTTTTGTTTTCTGCCTGTGGTAATTATTAGCTAAATATCACATCATCATTGTGTATCAGACATTTCCACCTTGAGTAAAGGTAATTGCACTGGAGCTATACCCCTGGTCCCTAGCGACCCTATACATTTAGTTTTTTTTTTTTTTTGTACAATATATATACACACACACACAGTGGGGAGGATATAGTGATTGATCGTCCCTGGTCGATAAAGCTCTGAGGTATGCCTTTAAGGTTAAAGGTGTGCTATTAATAAGTACTCTTAAATGGCTATAGACATGGTATTCATTCTTGAAACTGAGAGGAAGCTTGGAGCCAGAAACGGTATTCAATAATTCATTATGAGTTAACAAGCAGATACCACTGAGTTTGAATGTGGATGTATATTTGTTTGAAAATTGATTTTGTGGCAAGTCTAGCACGGTGCATAGTTTTTTACTGCGGGAAACAAGTTATTATTACTGGTTCAGAAGGTTTAGAATTCAAACACAATTCACAATCATTTAATAGCTGTTAATGCCTCTCTGAACTTTATAAAAATCACAGACAGGTTCTCATAAATCATAGACTTCTGCAAACAACTGGTGGTTTTCATACATTGATCTGCGTTTATACTACAAACAAAATGGATCAGACAATTCTGACAGGTAAATATCCATTTTGTAATGTCATGACAATTATTCATGTGGCTACTTTCTTACAAATAGACAGAATATTTAAATGCAGAAACGCTCACATTGTCCCTCTTGGTGTGTTTGGCACTTCTTACACAATCCTTTCAGTGTTATAGCGATGGGAGTGATGTTCATGAGGTTGAGCTTGTGTCACTTCTGTCACAGGTTGACGCCATTGATCCCAGGCATACATTCAGCACATTGCAAACCTTTTTTTTTTTTTTTTGAAAATCCCTCTGAGAATTAATAGAGGATTCCAAGTGAAGTCTTTCATACCTGTGTATTATGCATAATGTGTTCGAATGAACATTCCCTCTGTGGATACTTATTGCATTATTCCTGAAACACTGTCGTTGTCACAGTCGTAAAGTGCTCTGGATCAGTGCGCCTGCAATTTTATTCTAGTTTTCTATACATCAGTGACCTGGGCTCAAGACTGCAATAGAACTCATCATATGATACGTAACTGGGAGAAATGGAACAATATATGAGGGATGATGGAACAGATAAGAGTGCTCTTTTGGTATTGGTAACAAATGACCCGTTTAAAAAAAGCAAGAAAAAAGCAAGATTGTTTCACTCAAATATAATATATAATTCATGACATGTCATTTTTTCTTTTCATTAATATGCAATATGGCTACATTTTCTCCTTTAGAGTTTGTATGACAGACATATACAGTAACACAAAGGAAATGCTGCTCAGTGTCTTGTGCAATATCAGTGTAGTAAAACTTGTTCCTCTTGATGACAATTTCAATGATAACAATTGACTAGTTCAAATGAAACATTAAGAAACTCTTCATTTTAAACAGTTAAAGACAATAAAATTACATTTTAAATAAATGGGAAAGGCAGGGCTGCGAATACTTAAATAATTTATTTAATCTAATATTCCAGCTGTCTTGCCTAATGTGCAAATTAAGTTGAAAAAAGCATGCTTCGCATGTTGTGCAAAAATGGTTTCAAATAAATAACAAAATTTACAATGTACTTCGCAGATTCTTTTAAAAAACTTTCATTTTGAAAAGCAGCAGAATCGGTGAAAGTAATGTGGAATCATAAATAGGTGTTTTGGTCTTTTAGTACATCTAAACTTTCAAAAGTTTTGGCTTGTAAAGGATTTCAGTTTTTTGAAAGTTCTTTATGGCTCCAAGGCTCCATTTCTAAAAAACGGAAAATTGTGAAATGATTCACTGATTTAAAATAGGTTTTCTCTTTTAAATATATTTTAAAATGTAATTTATCACTGTGCTGGCAAAGCTGAGTTTTTAGCAGCCAGAACTAGGTTCAAATTAAATAAATAACTTCCTGACCCCACTATTCTGAATGGTAGTGTGTATTTGCTTTACACACTAAAGTATGTAAATTTATGTGTTAAAGGTGACAAAATGAATTATTTAGCAGATACACACAGTAATATACCAGTCTTACTCTTCTGAGACAGTATAGAACCATTTTCTTTTTCATTTCTTTTTCTTTTCTTTTTTATTCATTGATGCAGCTGTAAAAGGAAGCCTAGGAGAAGGAAAACTGGAGAGTGAATGAGTTGTCTAGTTGATGGAGAAGGATGAAAAAGGCCAAGACCAAGTAAACCAGTTGAATGAGACTGTTACATTCAGTAAAACAAGGCAGGGTCGACGATCATCCACATTCTGGTCTGGGATGCCTCGGGTTAAGGGCTGACCTCTGGGTGGTTGGTTCTCTCCGTGCTGCAGTTGTGGATGCCGGTAGAGATCTGGGCTGTGCAGGCGACAGTGTTACTGTAGACTCTACGGTTGAGCTGGATGACTGTGGTCTTGGAGGGCATGGATGTGTGACCATTCTGCTTCAAACTCCTCTGACAGCAGAACAAGATACGGAAGCACCTGTAGAACTTTAGACAAAGAGAGACACTTTAGACCTGAAGTAGTACTGTCAACAGCCTCAAAAAATGTAAAGACTTTTCAATTCGGAGTGTGGAATTTTTGGCCAGATAATGTTTAAAAAGAACTATTTTTTTTGCAGTGCACTTTATATTAAAGTGCAGTCACACTAGCAAACAAGTTCTATTATGCATTGTCAATAGAGAAGCAGTGCATGAAGCAGCATTCACACAGAAATGCCTTTCAAACCAAGCATTTTTGTGTTGGTTAAAGGGATAGTTCACTTTGAAATACATTTTTGATATGTTTCAGCTTACCTCAAGGGCATCCAAGATGTAGGTGTCTTGTTTCCACAGTATTTTCAATTTTGATATTTTTCAATTAAAAACCATTGTTGTCTATCTCTGTCATATAATGCAGGTTTTGATGCAGGTTACACGAGGTAAAAATGATATAAATTCTGTTCGTTTTCTCACACAAATCGCTCGTTCTGTGTCTTAGGCCATCAATGTGTACTTAAATTTACGAGTCATTAAATCATGTTTAATTTGGACTTCTCTGTGCATGCTCTTTCGAGGCGAACCCAGGGTAGACCCCTATACCTGCATTATATGATTGATAGACAAATAATGGGTTTAACCGAAAAATGTAAAAATTGAAAATACTGTGGAAACAAAGACACCTATCTCTTGGATGCCCTTGAGGTGAGCTAAAACATATCAGAAATTAATTTCAAAGTGAACTAAGACCAACTTCCACACGACTGAATTCTGCGTGGGAAATCTCCAGCCTGTTTTCATCCCAAGGCGTCAAATACTGACGCTTTTGACAATGCGCATACATCCAACGCACATGGCACCCTTTAGCGTCAATATAAGACACAGATATATATATATATATATATATGGGTCAGAAGGCACCTCCTAGTGGTCTAACCCTAACACTACCCCATACCTAAACCTACCCATAACCGAAGTGTGTTATATTGACGCTAAAGGTTGCCATGTGCGTTGCGATGTTTGCCATTCTGTGAAACTCCTAATTGTGAAGATTGCCATTTCTTTATGAAATTACTGGATTTTGCCCAGAAAACCCAGATTTTGCCAGCACCTTTACAGAAGCAAAATACAGCCCAGAATGCTTTTTTGTATTTTTTTTATGCTGAATTTTCTTAGATATTGGTGAAGTTGTGCTGTTCTTGGTATGAATGGTCTCTGGGTCAAAATCATAATTTTATGCTGTGATTGGTAATTTTTGTCTTGCTGATATTGGAGTGAATAGACAACCTTAAAGTCAAAATGAAATCCAATTTCTTAATACACATGCACTGATTAATTGTGCTTTGCAATAACAAAGGGGGAAAAAATCTTTCATCAAAATGTAATTGCGTCTTTAAAATGATAAGACTGTCGGCTGGTGTAACATCCTGGATCACAGGGAAATCTATGGAAGCTGTGTTTCTGCCACTGGATAAGAAAATATAAGGCAATTTTTTCTCTCACAATTCTGACTTTATAAGTTTATATCAAGCAATTCTAAGAAAAGCCAGAATTGCGTGGTGTAAAAATCGGAATTGTGGGATAAACATTTACAACTACTTTTCATGTGTATTCTATGGTGGAAACAAGCTTCCATAGAAATATTGCTGTTGTGCAAGCAAATGGGTTTTGACCTACACAATTTTAGTTTGTGAATTAGTGATTGACCAATGTCGGGTTTACAAAGTGTCTGTAATTCGTTGTTGAATTGGGCCACATGTTTGCTCTGAAATGCAGTTTATTTTCCAGAAATGTACAAATATTATAAACGTTTCAACATATGTATTTTTTTTTTAGTTCCCTTTATTCCACAACAAATCCTTTAAATGTAACTATCAAGAATCCGAACAGGAATGGAAACAGTATATTAAGTAGCCTATGAAACAACTTGTAGCATTCATTATAAACATATATTACAAAACGACCTAACTAAAACTAGCAGTGTGTGAGAGATGTGCTCTCTAACTGCTCTCATTTGGCGTGAATTGCGCATGTTTTGCGTGCTTGGCCGTAATTTGCATTACCCAAGTGACTTTGGCATTTGAAGTCGCAGCATGTTTCAGGTGATAAACTGTTTTCTCTTCCCATCAACCCTAAGCTCACGTGGTTGTGTGTGTCTTGCTGTGTTAAAATCTAGTTGTGTGTGTTTCAGGCATCCTACTAATGATGTCCTTATGTGAAGAGGTCCATCGTGTATCAATACATTCCTTCACTACGGAAGACGGATTTGTGCCACTGACCACGAACTGCTACTCTTGACGCCGCCTGCACTTTGGGTGCGTATCACCCCCTGCTCTACGAGAGATGCTCATCCAGCGCATGAACGTCGGCTCAGAGGAAGACCTCAAACGGAAAGGCAAGGTCACGCTCCCTCGGTTTCAAGAACGTTCACTGTGAGCCCTGAACGAAAGACGCAATAACAGACTTTGTAATGCAGAAGAGCTCTGCAGACGACGCAGGACTCACGTCGAGCCGGCTTTGAAATGGGCCGTGTTATGTAGACTATTTCTGCGGGAAAAAACCTTCTGCTGTAGTTCAACTCAAAAATGCATTTCCTGAGCCTACGCGTAGATAAAAGATGCGAGAACAGCAATAGATGTGTCACGAGAAAAGCTTTTTGTTTAGGATCTGTGGATTTTCTTGGTGTTGAAAGCCATTTAAAAAAAAAGATTTTTCAATTATTTTGAATTGAAACTGTTTTTCACTGAGGTCTGGAAGCATTAGCAGTCATAGACACTGAAAGCTACACTGTTGAAAGCAAGCATTCAATAAGGCAAGATTTATTCTCTGACTAAAACTGAGCTTTGTCAATCTGTCCGTAGGTTTCTTTTTAACATACTGACAGATTTAAAGCTTCTCGCCATAACGTGATTGTTTCTTATTTTGTTAAGTTTTTTTTTGTAAATAAATTGTTGTTTCCTGATGTAATATACATTCATTGTGCCACATTCACAAGCCTCTTTGAGAATGTTTTGCTCTTCCTGAACGTCTCGCTGAACTGTGGCAAATTATTAATAGTTTTTAGAGTACTTTACAGACATTTACCTGTCTGTTGTACAAATTCGACTAAATGAGCTTTTGAATGTGACTGTGGTCCATTTTAATTCTCTTCTAGTTGTTTTATACTTCTGAAAAACTGTCAAGACAGGTGGTTTACAAAAAATAGAGTTGCTCTGTAAATCTAATCTGGGACTTTAAGGCTGCTGGCAATATAACAAGTGTGGTGGTGATATTAATTGTTATGGTTTTTAATGTCTTGTGGCCCCTGAAATCAGGAGACTCCCGCCGAGTCTTTCCGTTAAAAGCGAATGACTTACCAGAGCATCTCTGCGTCGTCTCTCTTAAATGTACAGTTGTTGATTTGAAGCAATTCACTTTGTGGTGCGACTTTTCTACAGAAGGTAAAACTTGAAGGTTTGTTATTTACTTGTGTGCATTGTTTCAAATGTGTGCCATTCGAATTAAAACAGAACTGATTTTTTTCTGTAGATCTGGTGAGGAGAGCTAACGTCTGTTTTAATCGCTGTTGTATATTGTAGAAGTAAAGTAGTAATTGGTGATTTCACTCAGGAGCTCACGATACTCTCACCAGGGTGAAATACTTCATCTTCCTTCTAGTCCTATAGTAGGCTGAGGTTGTAAAGCAAATATTTGACCTTTACTCTGTCCTGTTTCCCCATGTTGGGGATTGTAGATTTAGACGATACTGAAGCATATACTGAAGAGAGAGTACAGTAGAGATACTCGAAGATACTTTTTTTTTTAACTGTTGAATACTAAAATAGGTTTGTCTGTAAAATTCCATGGCAGGTTTAGAGCCTGTGAACCTGCAGTGTATTATCATCTCTATATGACTCATTTCTTGGAGCCGGCCGTGGTTGTTGGGGATGTGTGACTTCACATTCACCTCCAGTCTGTGACAGACGGATAATTAAATGGGTTTTTTGGGGGGCCATTTCGCCACTTTTTATTGGAAGGGTAGTGGAGAGGACAGGCATGACTGGGAGGAGAGCATGTATGCTTTTCGTTTCAAAGTTTGGGGTCAGTCAGAAGTCTCTTACGCTCAAGTTGGAATTTAATAAAAAAACAGATTAAAAACAGTAATATTGAAATATTTGTACAATTATTATTATATAGCATTCTTATCAATGTTGAAATCATTACTGATTTTTGTAGAAACCAAGATATTTTTCTTATTGATTCCTTGAAATAATTGATAATTCCTGACTTTTTTAAATAAAAAATATTTTGCTATCATTAATTGAACTTTTAACTTGGGCACAGCATTTTTAGAATGGAGACGCAGCACAAGACGCGAGTGCAGCGGTCAAACCGTGTCAGACTAGAGCGTTTCACATAGAAAAACATTGAAAAACTAGAACAGTGTAATAGATAAATAGTTTTTTTTTTTTCTTTTCTTTTTTCTTTCTTTTTTTTTACACTGACCCCAAACTTTTGGAGAATGGTATACGTTAACCGTTTGGCCAAGGCACTCCCAGATCATTTTATAAAAAAAAATGTATTGTACATGATGGCCAAATGGCCATGTGACCTTATAGAGGGACTAAAACTCTGCCTTCTGCTTTCTCTTTAGTCTTTAAGCATCCTGCGATCAGAGTCGTATGTCCTTCCTCTGTGAATGTCTTTTCCTAAGCCTTTAATAAGGTGTTTTAGTGGCATAAACAACTCTGTCTGTCTCTTGCTGAGAGAGAGACAATGTGACTGGAGTAATGGCTGTTTTGAGAGTATTATTTGAAGTGTTTTTTTTTTGTAAATTGTTTGGTTTTTCATGTCATGGGGTGATATGACTACTTTCGGGGAGGGGGGTTGGGGTGTACAATATGGTGCACAGAGCATGTGACAAAGCGGAGCTTGTTAGTATTCATGATAAATACCTTAATGTTAGGATTTAGCCAGTAATGAGAAACATGAGCTGGGTCTCTTGGTTTAGCTCTGTTTTGAGCTTATGATCTTTATTACAGAAAAGAGAAAATGCAGGTGATTTGACTGCGAACTTCAATGTTGTCTTATACATGTGCACAGTACTGATTCTGAGGAAAATGTGCGGTTTTCCTGAGTTTTCGTGTGAGAATGTTTGAATGGTACTGTATATGTGCAAACTTTTCTTAATTTAATTGATGATTTTCTTTCTTCTGTACCTTTCCTTTTCATAAATGTACTTTCTATCTTTGTTATTTCCTTGTGTAATTCTACACCACACAGCCTTTTATTTTATTTTATTTCCTGCTACTACTGTATGTTATATCTGTGAAAAGTATTGATCTTTAGACTGTAAATATCTGCAATTGTCTATTAAAAGGCCAGTTCACTTCAAAAGCCATAGGATGTTTTATAATGTTTATTTCTACATATGTTAATACACATTTGTCATTGAGCTAATTTTTAAACCAGTACATCATGACCGTATGAAGTCGTACATGAACCACTAAATATGTTCTTTTGACCATTAATTCTATAATAAAAGCTTGACCTTTACTTGACCCAGTAATATATTGTGTGTGCTACTTGTTTTTCACCCTGAATATTTGATTTTATTAAAGAACATTCAGTTCTTAAAACTTCAGGAATGAAAAATATATCATTCATTAATTTAATATATGAATACTCAGACATATCTGTGTACTTCATGGTCGTTTTCAAATTCATGTACCCTCGTAATCTATCAAAATAGCTTTCCCTCCCTCTTGCGTCAACATCTCTTCTCTGATGACACGTTTACTGATCAACCTGTCACTCACATGACATACACAGCAATAGCCAACCACAACCATCCAATCAATTTCAGATGGACAGTTAAAGTCCCGCCCACATTCGTCTCTGAGTTCAAGAAGCTGCTTCACTCGGACATACCTTCCAAGAAAGGTCGCAAGCTTCCGTTTAATGCCAACTTAATAAAAAAATATATATATTTATTTCTCATGAGTACTGGATTAAACCCCTATTAGTTACTATGGATGACATGTACATGATTTAGTTTGTGCTTTTACCTGTTTGTTCATCAGGATGTATATTAGCGGGTTGATGACTGTGCTGCTCTTTGCGAGGAGAGAGGGAACCACACTGGCCACAGGTGAGATGATTCCTGGCTGGCCAAATGTTGCCATCATGGCCACGACACCATATGGCATCCAGCACAAAAGATAACACACCACGGTGGTGATAACCATGAACAAAACACTGATATTCCCGCTTCCGTGCTGCTGTCTTGCGTATCTTCCCCACCTGAAAAAGAGACCGACACAAAGACACTTATATGGGAGGTGATAAGATCAGCCGAACAGGATGATGTGGGTGTGTGTAATTTACATTGTAGAACAAAATGTACAAATATTGTCAAGTCATGTTTACCACATACTTTATAAACTGAAAAACATTGTTAAAACCAAGCGGCAACATTTTAATCTGAAACAAGCCAACCTGGAAGTGCGAAAAATGCAATACATCGAAAATCGCTAGAGGCCGGTCCCAAAAGGGAGCAAATGTCCATATACCCCATGTTAAAATGTCCAGTTTTCAGCATAAATTCATGCTGTTACAGTTTGGTTCCATGGACTTTTATTGTAATCTTTAATATGTTCCTCGTGCCTGACAACTGTGAGGGAGGGGTGATTTTTTTATTTTATTATTTTTTATATAACTCGTTAGTTTAGATCGTATTTAGATATAAAATGTACAGTATGACAAATAAGGGCGGTTAACTTCGTTGACAGCTGACAATGGCTGTGCGAGTAATTTGACGTCTTGGCCATCGATCTGACACAACACATCATACCACCTCTGTATCCTTTCTGAACATTTGTATTTTGTATTTCCCAAGATTTTCCAGTATAGCACCTTCATCATGACGGCAGCGCCATCTTTGATTTTTAATGAGAATGAACAGTAGAGGCTGTGAGGGATAGACATTAGTCATCTTCAATGGGCTGTACTGTTATTTAATGTGTTTTCGGATTGTTCTGCTTATGAAACACTGGAAAAATATCTTTCCAAGAAATTTCAGTTGACAAACATCTCCCGACAATGTAAGCCTGTGCCTGAAAACTATAACGTCAATCTAGAGAGCTTTATTCAGCTTTTACAGCAGACTGCCATTGGAAACACAGTAAGTCTTATCCCTTACAGCCTCACTCTTCATACCTGTCATGGCTGCTGGCTCTGAATAACGTTGTCTACTGGGCAGCCGCCCATACCCATGCCCATCAAAGGCCTCAAATCACGTTTCTTCAGACGAGTCTATGGGTGACATCACAGACGCTTTGTCCATATCTTTTACAGTCTATGGTTAAAACCCATCAGGAAAACCTTGATGGAACCACTGGCGAATCAGTGTTCCTGTTTTTAACAGTCATGACTGCAGCGGCTCTATATTGTCCAGTAAACGCACAACTATCAAGTTCCTGGTCTGTTGCCCCTATTACAGTTACATATAACTTCTACAAATTATTTCAGTTATTTTAAAGGCCTACGAAGTTATTTTTACACTTGTTGAATGTTCTATTATAAGTAAATGTATTGTGATGTCATTTCATTTATGAATGCTACTGAATGAAAAATTGTTTTTGTGGTTGCACAGCATGGGGAAGGGGTAAGTAACAATGATATTTCATTTGTATGGCCATATGGCCATTATTGCATTTCCATCCATTCGTAATGGCCAACTCACAATAACTGAGAAACAAAAACCTTACTGTAGTGTACATGTATGAAGAAGTCCTCGTTTCATTATGACACTGTGGGTGGGGGTGAAAGTAATTGCTTATTTTTCTTTGACACTGCCCGTCATGAGTACCCTTCATGAAATGAGGTATGGTCAATACCAAAGCTGAGTGCACTCTGAAGCCACAACATTCAATTCATTATACAAATTGTAATTAACATGCCTTTCAGAAAGGACAAAACAACAGTCTGTACTTACCTCTCTGAGTTCTCTGTGCATTATGTAGAGAAAAATTCATTGCAGAATAATTTAAATACTAAGATCACTTCTGGGATTTATCTTCAATTCCCCATCTGTCAGTCACTTCGACGTTGTGTCAGAGACTGGCACTCAGGGTGAGCACTGCACTTGAGCAGAAAACATCTCAGTAATTTCAGAAAAGGCTGGTGGAATTGCATGCCAGCCCTTCCCACTGAACTTATGTGTACAAAAGGAGGCTGGTGTGCTCCACTCATTCAGATTTGTTCTGCAGGCCTGTAAGATGAGTCTCTTGTGAAAGCTAATCTATGAATCTGATCATCTCTCTAGTACTGCTGGATCCTGAAGCACATTCCTGCGGTCTCTCTTCATAAAACACACAGATAAGTGGAGCAGATAAAGTGCAGGGTGTTTCGACAGCAGATAAAACAGGGCAATTTCAACAGCAGGCAACTTCCTCCCACACTGGAGACCCCGAGTGGGTCGTGTTGGTTAGAAGTGTTTTTCAGGCCTACAAGAGGTATAGTATCGACCTGAGATCTGATGCAGGAAACTGCTCTCATCGACAGACTGTGCCTTGTGGGCTATGAAGTGGTCCAGGAGCGCCATCTGTGGCTCAAGCTTGCAGAGATGGGAGCGTCAAGAAAGTGTGCTTTTTCTTCATCCCAGATCTCCCAAGGTGGTCTTTTCAGCGAGACTGTTGAAGACTTTGCACAGCAGTTCAGAGGTTTCACGGGCCCCACCACCATTTGGGTCGGCAGCTCAACCCCCACAGAGGTCATCTAGTGGGAAAGTAGCACTACCTTCCCCTCAACAGGCTGCGGAGAACCCGGGCAAGGCTTCAAAGTGGCCCTGAGATGGGCAACACAGGGAAGGAGGAGAGGCTGCCAGGACTGGGGACATGCCTCACTCCCAGTCTCACTACCACTGGTAAAATTTAAGTGTGACATCCAGGCTTGTAGGCTATCTATAAATCTCTGTGGCCATCGGACCAACGTTACCGGGAGATTCCGGTGGGGCTGACGACGTGCTTTTCCGGCCAATGCACCTCTCATCCTTTTTATTTATTTATCTTAACGGCCCACAAAACTCGTACATTCAAGGAGGCCCATTTGTTTGTTGTTTGTTTTTTGCTTAATCGGCGGCGCTGGGTTAGTGCCGGTGTAATGCATTGGTCAAAAAAAGTCAGCTCATTTGTTCTTTTCTGACACACTGGCCATGAAACATGTCTTTATGCACTTATCTTTCACGTATAGAAATTAGTGCAAGACTAATTATGAAAGTTTCCTTTATTTTTCTGTGCATTTGTTTTACAATAGCCTTTATGGCTATTACTATCATGGATTAATTATTATAACTATTATGTAGTAGTAGTGTAATGTAGACAGACAATAACTAAAAGAGTTTAAAATTTTTCTTGCTTTAATTTGCACCCTGAATATGGGTCTTGGAACTTTTAATTTTGAACTTGAAGTCACAGACTGCTGAATTTAACATTACAGAACACAAAATTTTCTCTACGGGGGAGCATGCCCCCGAACCCCTAGTAGAAACAGAGAGTCAACCTACCACAGTTTTACCTAAAATCCTGTGAGAACACCTTTGTATTGCTGTTCCAATGGAGCTTCATAGTTTTCTTAGGGGGGTTCATCAAGGTGGAGTATAGCTATAGTGTCATTGTATTAAATAACAACAATTTTGCACTTATTTAATCTGTTAGCTCTCATTTGTTCCTACTCACTTATTACACGGCACACTTACATTTTCCAGTTTTATAATGGGGGGGGGCGCTAAAATTGTTGCTGCCATACCCCTCTGAAACTGGGTAGCTTGACCTCTGGGAATACTAGTCCTCTACTCCTGCATACTAGTCCATTAAGCTTCTTGAGGAATTGAAACTTGCTGGCCTCAAAGTCTTTAAAGACATCGTTAAAATTGTCCAAGTGACTACAGTAGCTAAATCTTCAAGTTTATAAAGCGACGAGAACACATTTGGTGCGCAAAAAACAACAAAAATTACGACTTATCTCAACTATTCATTTGCTTCTCTCTCTGCCTAGAGTCAGGTTACTAGTTTAATAAGCACAAAACATGCGTAAGCTTCTGTTATTGTACGTGCACACATCAGCCAGCATTGGCCAATGATTAAGCCTACGTGCGACGTAGCTCTACGCTATCACACTACGTTAACTGACTAGAGGCTCATAGAGAAGGAAGTGAATACTTGAAATAAAGTCGTTAGTTTGTTTTTCCGTTTGTTTTTGTTTTGCGGAGCCCAAAACTATCTCGTCGCTTGATAAAGCTAAGATCTTAGATGCCACTCAAGTCACTTGGACTATTTTAACGATGTCTTAACTTTTCAGGATGGCAAGTTTCAATTCCTCAAGAAGCCTATGGACTCAGTACCGCAGGAGTGATCAGCTCTCAGATTTCATAAAAATATCTTAATTTGTGTTCCAAAGATGACAGAAAGTCTTACCGGGTTGGAACAACATGAGGGTGAGTAAATACTGACAGAATTTTCATTTTGGTTGAACTAACCCTTAATGTGAAAATTTCTTTTAAATAGTTAGTGTAATAACTTTTGTAAAATTTTATATAAATCCATTGAGGCCAGTAGATCTCGTCACTCATTGAAGGCTGATTGCTGTCTCATGACCTTTTGGGTGTCATTTGGCTAAAGATGTATTTTTTCTCATTCCATCCAATGTGACAATCTTCCTTCTCCATTACTGCTCTCTTAAGCAAATCAATTCTCTTCCTGGAAATAGTGACATTTCACTATATAATTGCACTTGCTGGAATGATCATCTCCCTGGTCTCGAATCTTAAGGTCCCGTGTGTCCAATCTATCACAGCGGCATAGTACCAGGAAGCCCTTAAGCAGCTCAGATATGAAGTACATGCTTTCCCTCCTCCTGTGATGACTTCCCTTCACCCACGTAATGCATAAATTCCAGCATCGAGATCTAGCATCTAGATCCTAATTTTTTAATTTTTATTCTAGTATAGCAACATCTTGTTTAAGTTCCGCCACCTCACGCAAGTACGGACTCTCTGCTTCTTCCAGCGGAGAGCCTGAAGTCCACAGTTCTAGAGCCTGAAGTCACAGTTTCTTATGGCGCTTTTCCACTGCGCGGTACAATCTCAACTCGGCACGCTTTACTTTGGCTCGGTTTGTTTTTCCACTGCAGTTATAACCTCTTCAAAATGGTCTTATAGAATGATCGTTATAGTTGCCAACACATCATCTACTGACCACAATACAGCCATTTTTTTTTACATTGCATGCGGCAGTCGTTTAAAACAGGGTGGCTTTTGCTGGCTATTTAAATCTCAAGTGACGCTGGTAGTGACGATTCTCTCACGTCTTCATGTTGAGGACTTCTGTGTCTTATATAGCCACTAATGAAAAAAGAGGTAACCAGTCAAAGCTCTACTCCTCGCTATAAACGTTCTCTTTTGTTCACACACTCCTACAGTACTCCACATGATTGACAACTGTAGTCACACTTGCTTTGTGTAATCGGTGCAGCTGGGATAAAGTCTATTTGTTCCAAGTGATTGTCTCCTTTACCAAGGAGCATTAAACTCTTCACAAGTTATTCGATCGTTGCAGTCCGAAGATGGACTGAAGAAAAAAGAGAGAAGGTGCAGAAATTAAATGAGGCTAAATGGATCAGCATTCCACAGGGTCTCACAACTGAATGAAAGTACAGAGACAGCACTGGAATGGTTAAGTATTTGAAACTGAGAGGTTGAGATATATATATGTATATATATATATATATATATATATATATATATATATATATATACAAGTGTAAACCAAGCTTTGGCTATTTTTCTCTCCTCTGCATCCGTCTGCATCTCAGACGCACTGATCTAGAATCTCTCCCTATATAACGTCATATAGGGGAAAGGTTACTCCCCTCTTCTCTGCTTTGCCCAGCCCAGAGACCACGACATGAGAAAAACATGAGAAAACAAGCTGAGCAGGACGATGCACAGAACACGCGCAGGCGCGGTTTTATTTTTTCCTCGAAAAATATCATGGCTTGCAAACGAGCAAAGCATGGCAGTTGCTCAGTGTTCGGATGTACAAATGAACACAAAAGTATTTTTTAGTTCCTTCATCCGCGGCCTCTGAAAGAAACAATGGGTTAATTTTATTTTCTCTGCAAATCCGTCAGACTCAACCTCAAAGTTTTGTATGGTCCAGCAAGCAGAAGACAGGTTAGTTAATCTTTCTCTCAAAATCGTTCTGATACTGTTTATGCATCAGTAAGTCAAGACCAGACTATCATCAACTTCACATCGTTTCTTTGAGTAGGATGAAAATAATCTTATTTAAGGAAAGTGTTTAGCAGGATTGATATTCTACTGGTAAGCACGGCTGCTTTGTTTACGTTGATGTGTAATCTGGCAGCGTCGGTTTTACCTTTTTGAATGACGAATACAGACTACATATATCTCCAGAAATAGACAGTTGGCTCATTAAATCGCAGGCGCAGAAAATCACATTATAGGTCGACAGTCAGCACGCGCTGCTTTGTTTGCAGTTATGTGTATCTGCAGCCGGCATTTTCGTCGTTTTCCTTTTTGAATGACGAATATGATATATCTGCAGATATAGACAGTTAGCTCATTAAATGCAGAGCGCAGAACGCACATTAGGCTATGGAGCAGTACAGATTCCGGGCTTTAGAAAGAACAGAAACTGCGTTACATTGCACAGCTCTTATACTGTATGTACATCATCATGTTTGCATTGGTGAAAGCAGAGAGTGCAGAAACTGCGTTATACAATACGATTTTCATTCTCACGATCAGACAGACTGTCATCTGCTGCTACAAATCTCATCACAGCAAAATTTTATGTGATGAGAGTCTAAATACTTCAGAAACTTTCACTGAATCAGTTATCTCGATATCTGTAAATAGTAAAAGACGTATAATAGCTGTTAAATGACAAACCGTAATCCTGTAGCTATTTCATTATGCAAGCATGTCAGCCAATCACAGCAGTGGGCGAGCTACATTGAATCCCACAGCAGACACTTGCCCCTTCAAAACAGAGCGCTCTAAGCAGAGACTAAAATCAGGTTAGGAAAAATGCCTTTTATTTCTAAATTATGACTATTTTTGATCTAAAAAACATACTAACATTATAAGGGCAACCCAGGAAACGTTACTAAAATAATACAAAAAACCCATGTCAGGGAACCTTTAAAATAATACGGATCACCAACATTAAACAGCACACAAATCAAATTTGCCAAATGTTAATGAATTAAATGTCGACCAGGACTGAGCTGGTGTTGTTTTATGTTTTGATCATCGGCTCTGAATCTGGTCTGATTTTTTCTAAAGCAGAGGGTCTGTTATTTCTTTTGATATATATTCAGATGTATATAACAAATATAATCTGGGGGCCATGAAACTTTTTTGAAAATGATCAAAAACACTGGCAATATTTTTTTAAGAGTTAAGTATTTGCCTATTTAAATTCAAACATCAACTATAATTATCCCAAGAAATCATCCTTGTCATGTTGCTAGCTAAAACACACATGATATTATCCCTAGCATACATTTTCTTCTGGATACAAGCTTAGACAGATAATATGTGTTAGACTTTCATTCCAAATGAGAATGGGTTTAATTCTTCAGTCTGAATTACTGCTCTATGTGACAGCCCACTGAACTACAATTAGCAGGCTTCTTTGCAGTTACATTACATTACTAGACATCCTTCCAGAGCACTCCTCTTCCCTTCATTGATCCTCACTGAAGAAAAAGGCTCCTTGATCTGCTACAAGCACCCGATCCTCCCTCCGAGTAAATGAAACTTCACCATGTGATTGATGCGTTGAGTGTCAGATGGATTAAAATGTCTGAACTCGTCAAGCTAATCCCAGATTTACTACATTGGACCCTTGTCACAGCTCTGTGTGAAGCATCATAAGTAAATTCACAGATGTGAGTGTGAGAAAATGTGCACATTAATATTACATTAGAATTTCGATGTGATAAACTGCAGATATCAGGGTCGGTCACATCTCGCAGGTTTGTACGGATAAAGCTGTCCTTCTCAAGCCAGAGTGAAATTTTATCCTCCTCACAGCAGCCAACTGAACCCAATTACATCCAGTGACTGGGACGCCCAGATGATACAGTATCCAAATCCAATCACACTGCTATATGCACAAATGAGATTTGATGCATCTCGACGAACCAGGTTTCTAAAGGAACCAGCCACTTGGGGCAGAACATGCTGTACGTCAAATCTAAGAAAAGGATTTTTCCAGTGTTTTGAAATTAAGATAACAGTCTTGAGCACAGAATAGCACTTTTATTATTTTGCTTGTTTCTTACTCTATGTCTGGTCACCATGACGACGTTTAGCTTCTTTGTTCAGGGTTCCAGTTTCAAGCTTTTCAAATCCCTTTTCAGTTTCTTTCCCTTTTTGTGTTTTTGTTTTTCAGGTGAACAAATCTATAATAAATTTATTCAGTCTGGGTTCTGACAAGCTGTGTATTTTGGCTCTCAGGGTTTTGAACTTAAATTCTTTAACAAGAAAAAGTATGTCAAGAAAAAATAGAAACCATGTTATTAAAGGGGTGGCTCAGGATTTTGCGATCATTCGGCTCTTGATTTCCAAGTTAGCCTGGGTGTTATTTTGTCAGTGGAGACAGCTTTCAAAATATCTGATCGAGTCAGTTCCAGTTCCATGGTTAAGAACAAGGTGCTGAGGGTCTAAGGTTCGCTGACAGCGAGTATGTGCCAAGTCTGTCAGTTATTTTTCTTTACCCACTCCACAGGTACCCCAAAAGCGTCACCAGACTCATCGATGTCCAGGCTCTGTTTACCCGGAAAAAGATCTGAAGAGAAAGCGCAAAAGTCAGGCGGTGCATTTGTCACTTTTTATTATCCTGCCAGCTTCAGACGGCAACGCTGGGATGGGCTAAATCCGTGTGCATCTGGTCACAAGCCAAAGTGTGTGAAGTTCCGTATGATGTTGTAACGCACTCCAGGCAGCTCAGGTGGCAATGTGAAGCACTACCACACCAACAACACCAGAATCTGCACACATATGCACAACCTTCACGTGTCCTGCAAACTTCCGCCTTTGACCTATAGAACAGGAATGCGCGGTGGAGCGTTTTTAAGATTTTCACTCTGGAGGGTGAGCTTGGCTTTTTCTAGGGCCCAAGCCCCTGAAGGGCGCAGCAGCCCTATTGTTTTCTTCCTAACTGTCTTTTCCCTTCGATTATTAACTTTTTTTTTTTTTTTTTTTTTTTTTTTTTTTCTTTTTTACCGACTGATTCGGGCACCTTTTGGGCCTCTTAAACATGCTCAGAAACTCTTAGAAACTTTAGCACACGGGTCAGAACCCGCGGCCATCAGAGCCGGGCTGAAGTCTCGGTACCGCGGGCGTGGCAGGCGCGCCCCGTCCAGGCGCCCTGGAATGGGGTACCGACACCTGAGTCCATAACTCAAACACACTTGCACTGTTAATACATTTGAAACTCGGTACACATGTCGATAGCAGAATTATCACACCTCCTGCTACCGTGCTGTTTGCCCCAGCCCAACAGGAACTCGGCTATTGAGGTTTTTTTGTAAAACACACGCAATGAAGCGTTTAGAATGCTACCTTCCTCAGAGCTCCTCAGTCCAAATTCGACCCGAACTTCGGTCACGTGTGAAGCGAGACATATTGAGGATGAAAGCTTTTGTGTGGGATCTTTGATATCTCGAACGACTGGCCTGTCGTAAGGAAGCAAAGAAATCCTGGCGAGAAGACGTGAAACAGGAAGTGCGTCATAACTTTCAGCATACAGTTAACTCTGATTCTAGGATGAGACTTCTGGGCAGTGCGTTCGCTGGTCAGAGGACGATCGCATGGATGTGACTATTGTGAGTGCAGAAGTTATGAGCTCACCAACTGGCAGCAGGCAGCGATGTCACTTGCAAAATGCTTTGAAATCCACCTCCTCACAATTTTTACCCGAATTGCTTCAAACTTCATCTGTATAATGTTACATACACAAGCAGAATGGAGAGCCTTATGAATAAATTATTCTTGCAATATCTTCTGAAATCTGTTGCCAAGTCGCGACGCATCAAACTTTACCATTCTTTTTAGGATGCACTCTCTTTTAGGGATTCCGAGCATTTATGTCCATAAATCAAACACACGTGCATAAAGGATTAATGTGAAACTCACGGTTTGCACTCATAGATCACATCAGGCAAATAACTCTTCGTTGCTCTAAGTTTAGACCAGATTCAAGATCACAAGTACGGGAATAATGTTTTTTTTTTAAATAATTGTCCTAACAAAAAAACATCAAGAATACAACCCATGCTGTTACCAATCACCACCAAACTCGGATGTTGTCATGAAGTCAAGACATTGAGGATGCTATATTCCGGACGGAATCTTGATCTCGAACGGTTTCGCACAGCTAAGGCGGATTTTTTTGACTTAAAAAGGACACATAAAGTGTGTTATCACTTGGCTAAGTTTTACCTGACAGTTTGCCAGAACCTGGCAGTGTATATTGTTCTGTTCAGAGCCAAAGCGACTTTCTAATTAACAATAATAAGCTCAAACCCACAGAAAGTCAGATATTGTAGTTTGAATATGATCATGCTCTTTCTAAACCTAGGCCTGTCACACAGTCTCTGTGTGTGTGTGTGTGTGTGTGTGTGTGTGTAGGGGGAGGGGGCTTTAATCATTTCACTGTGTGTCTGGCCTGCTAAAGTCAATACATTTCTTAAGCCTGGTATTTTTTACATAAGTTTTTGTTTTTATTTTTTTTATAAGTAAAGGCATATAACCTGTTTAATTGTAGTGCATTGACAATAGTTTTATATAATTAGTGTATTAATTAAATTAACTTGGTCCATAAATCGAAAAGTAAGTAAATAAATAAAAAGGAAAGTGTGTTAAAACTTTCTGCATACATTAACTGATCTTGATGAAACTTCAGCAGTGTGTTCGTTCGTAAGAGGTCGGTCACATGGATGTGACTATTGTCAGTGCAATGTATAGCGCCACCAACTGGCAGCAAAAGTGTTTCACTTTCAAAATGCTTTTGAAATCACACTCTTACTTTTACCCAATCTGAACTTCATCTGTCTAATGTAAACACACGCCAGATGAAGAGCTGTGAAAGCATTATTCAATATCTAAGATAATGTTGCCATAGCAACGCATCAAACTTTAACATTCCTTTTTTTTGATGATTTTGAGTCTCTTAGCGGCTTTTGGGGCCCTTAATGGGTTTGAAAATCTCTGAAACTTTGCACACAGTCAGATGCCACAGCCATCAGAGCCGGGCTGAAGATGGTACCCGGGGTGTGGCAAGGGGGCTAGACAGCGCCCTGGAACGGGGTTCCAGAACTTGGTCCATAAATCAGAACACGCTTGCATGTAAGTAATATGAAACTCAGTACACATGTTGATCTTCCATACTCAGTATGTACTCCAAAGCAGGGTTAGATTTTTACACAGTACAGTCAGAATAATCCTAAAGGCACAAGGTGGGGGTGCCACGCTTTATATATATATATATATATATATATATATAATATAGCTGCGGCAGCGATGAAGGGCCAAAGCCGCAACCCGCCATGAATTGCCTAGCACAAGGGATTTGCAGCTGCCCACCAGCTTGAGCAGCCCGTCGCTCTCGCAGCTGTATTTCCTGTACTCTTATTATTATTATTTTTCCAACTCTTCGGCCCTTTCAGCCCCTGAGCATGCTTCAAAATTCTCTTTGAAG
>JAQIUQ010002503.1:7500-12766 GCA_030378365.1 Hybognathus amarus | reverse complement strand
AATGGCATTTAGAGGCTTTTGCATCTGAATCTATTATATATATATATATATATATATATATATATATATATATATATATATATATATATATATATATATATATATATATATATATATACTGTGTGTGTATATATATATATATATATATATATATATATATATATATATATATAATTATACACAGTGCACCCAATCGCGATTAATCATTTGACAGCCCTAAAACATATATATTATATAATTATACTAATATATTACGTAACACATGCTTTAAAATGTATTAAAAATGTGTTTGGATGAAGCTTTAGTTCACTAACTTGAGTTGACAGTTATGAGCCAATGGGGCTGGTGACAGCAGGTCTCTGTCCTATAAAACACTCACTTTGAACTTCTTACACAGAAAGTGTCAGAACCAATAATATGACTGACAAAGAGATACTTGTGTGTTTTTTGAACATTTTGGAATTTTCTTAGTGTCGGGTACAGTTGGGATAAAAAAATAGCATTGTCAACATGATCATTATGGCTCAATGTGTATTACATGGTAAATGCTATAGTATATATGAAGAGTTCAGATGCAAAAGCCTCTAAGTGCCATTTGAAATTTTCTTCTAAAATGACCATTTTTATCAAGCTTGTATATTAAAGTTCAGTAATTTCACTTAGATTACCTATTAATTGTTCATTTTAGAAGAAAATTTCAAATGGCATTTAGAGGCTTTTGCATCTGAACTCTTCATATGCTATATATATATATATATCACACTTTTTTATATTTATATAAAAAAATGGTATTTCAAGTAACAATTTAGTTAACGATAATAACCCCATATTGTTATATTTTTATTTCAATCCATTTGTTTCTCAAAGGAAATGACAGTGTGTTTGAGTGCCAACTCTATTCTTGGCTCCAGCGTACTCTTAAACAGGCCCGTTCAGAAACCAAAGGATTTTCGACCAGCTCTCTGATGTAAAGCTAACTCTAAACACAAGTGCTAGCACCTCGGCCAACATATGTTTCTCATTCACTATAGTGTCACTCTTCATTTGTAATTATTTTTTCCTGGTTGGCTCACTCGTCTTCTCTTTGAGATAAATAGTGTTGGGAACTGTGGGGAGCACAGAGGACTGATGACCTGTTCCAGAGCGTTAAACCTGAGCTCATGGCTGGAAGAGAGTGAGTGAAGATGACAACCATCATCAGGCTCAACTCTACTGTGATGTATTGGCAGTAAGCTATATAAATGATCTTCCTCTCAATCCTCTCTCACTAACCACGGGTACTTCTCAGTATCTCAGGGTAGATTGAAATGTTCAGCAAATGATACTTGTCAAATTACAAAAAAATTATATTTTGTGTAAGAGAAAGCCTGACACCTGTCTAATCCATTAAATGACATTAGAATACATTTGATACACTACATTAAATTGCAGCAATTATTATCAACACACAAATTCCAGACCGATTTCATGAAATTGCGTGTGTATGACACGCCAATTCGATATTTCCATTTTGGCGTGCTATCAACACGCATAATCGCTTTTCAGCATGTTTATGGATGCCGTTGACGTAACATTATTACTGTATATACTGTATAGTATAAATATATGACCTACCTCAACCTCGATCCCTAAACCTACCCGTCACTGGGGTTAATAGCATTTATGAGTCTTCCCCTACCATCCTAGAAAAAAATAAAAGATATCGCTCCCCAGATGTAGATCTACATTTTGCTTCGTTTCGCTTGGACATTTGACGGTGTGTAAATACACGTGGAATCACTTGGACATTTAACGGCGATCAGACATACACACGGATAGCTCAAAATGCGTATAGATAACACGCCACTTGAAAGTGGTGAGTATGTTTACGCAAAAGTCATGATGTCATGTTGCAAATTAAGGTAATAATGGTAATAATGTCAATATTTAGGGGTGTGAAAATGCATAAATGAAAATTCAATACATTGATTGGAGAATGTCATAAATTATGATTAATTAATAATATCCAATGCCTGAATGTTTAATTGTAAAAGATTCTTTACTCCAGCCCATTCTCATCCCAAGACGTCACTTTTGACCATGCGTCAACATCAGACGCACCTTTAGCGTCAGATATGAGATGCGCCTCCTAGTGGTCTAACCCTAACCCTACCCCAGACCTAACTGTACGTTCACAACGCCGCCGGCGAGAGCGGCAAAATTCACTCTCGCCGCCCTGCCAATGACAATGTGGAAAGATTTGAGGGACGCTCTAATGCTCTGATGTAGATCGAATGTGTGATCTTTTTAAAACTGTATTTAAAGGGACCGCAAAACAAACAAGCATATCGGTCGTTATTTTGCAGAAAATTGATTGATGGAAATAACTTTAAAATTATAGTGACATGTTTGCTAATGAAATAAACAAATTAAAAGCATTTCTGTGGTGTGGCTTTTGTGTTCATGGTTAAGTGCTATTATAATTTGCATTCCCGCTGAAAAAGTGTTCTAGCATGAAAATCGTGCCTATAAATAGTGTTGAGCGCCCTCTTATCAAATTCAAATGATCAACCTCCTCTATTTTGCTTGGGAACTAATGTGGCCGGAACCAAAGTTTACAGGACTGAGTTCTCTGGTATTTCTCTCAAACAGAGCACTTCTACATTTCGAATGGTTGCTGCCGATTTGCGCAGAACTGTGTCATTGCTTATTACTAGTGCTGTCAAACGATTAAAATATTTAATCGCGATTAATCGCATTAATGTCATAGTTAACTCGCGATTAATCGCACATTTTTATCTATTCTTAATGTCTTTTGATTTCTTTTTGTTACATTTTTTCTCATTTTAATGCTCTTATCAACATGGAAAAGTGGATTGGCTTGTTTAGTGCAAATGTTTTTTTTTAATTATTATTATTGAAAATAACATTGGAATAGTGTTCAATTTCACTCTAACATATATAGCCTAAATAATCTCTCACACAATGCAACACTGTCCATCAATAAAAGGGTGAAAGAAATACTGACGAGGTCCTGATATTGACGAGGGGGTGGAGAATTTGCATCATCTGTGTTTGTGTGTGTGTGTGTGTTTGCTTGGCCATCATCAAGTGGTGTTTCAGGCTGGACGTGCTGCGATGATGATAGCTCAGTTCATAATGACAAAACATACAGATCGCTTTGGTCTTGTCAATGGGACAATTTGGCAACTTTTTAAAAGTAAACTTTACATTCAGAATCTCATTGGCATCCATTTCGGCGTCTCGCGCTCGTCATCCACTCAAAACATAACGTTACTATTTGGCCGGCTCGCAAGCTGAAACGAGTGTGTGCGGCACAAAACGTCCTCGTGCTGCGCTCTGAAACCCATTCATTTCAATTGCTTGCGCCGCGCGAGGACGTTCCGTTGCTTCTTCGACCAAAGCGCAAGCGGATCTAGCTAGACCGGAAACAAAACATCAGGCACGCCGCACACACTCGTTTGGGCTTGCGAGCCGGCATTGAGTGGATGACGAGCGCGAGACGCTGAAATGGATCAGGACCGATCAGGACGCATGCCGTGTCCTGTTGCAAAAGTATGTGAAAAAACTACAAAGTTTGCTAGGACAAAAAGACCTTTAATCGCGCAATAAAAAAATTAACGCCGTTAAAATGGGTTTGCGTTAACGCCGTTAATAACGCGTTTAACTGACAGCTCTACTTATTACCATAAAATTGAACTGATTTCAACTCTACTTGCCGCTGTAGCCGGAGCTTCGCCACCGGCTCTCCATTTGAAAATGAATGACTTCTGGCCACTTTGGCGCTCTCAGTCAGGCGAGCAGTGTGAATGCACAGTAAACCTACCGCGCGTCATCTAACTAATGGTTGCCATGTGCGTCGGATTTGACGCATGGTCAAAAGTGTCAGTTAGATCAGTGTTTCTCATGCAGTGGGTCGGGACCCACTAGTGGGTGATTGTTCGTTCTATAGGGGTCGCGAGACTTTCTCTGTGTTTATCGGCACAGCCAAAAATTGGGCTTCACCAAAAGCTCATTGCAACAGGCTACGTTTACATGCACCCGAATCCGGATACGTGCGTTACTCGAGCGGCTCGATCGGACTAAAAAGCCTTCATGTAACACCTTGATCTTGAAATATAATTTAAATTGGACTGAAAGGAAATTAATATTTCACAACTCGGCAGATATGCAGACGAACTTTCTCTTGCCATTTGGCACCTATCTTTGTGAGTCGGGATTTTCAGCAGTGATTGCAAAATGAAAACAGAGAGTCGGAATTCAGCTGACAGACAAGTTACTTGTGTGCGACAATAGGAGTCAGCACTTTTCCAGAGATCCGCCCGCGTCTGTCGATATGATCGTTTTCGGAGTGACAGTCTCAAGTAGGCTATCGCGATAGCGCGAGTGAGAACAAGAAATGTTTGCCTCATGGTCTGCCTAATTATTGAAAATGTTTGTGTATTTTCGTGATTTATCATTGATTATCATTGTTCAATGACTCCCTAGGATGTAAAGATGCACGGTTGACCCCCATATCAACTAGTTGACTAGGGGTCTTGAGTTATCTTCGGAGCTCTTCCTGGCAATTACACTTATCTTCAGCAGTGTTTTTTGAAAAATAATATTTACAATGCATTTCATAATTTTTAAAAAATAATCGTAATTTCTGTTCAACACAAATATACTTCCCCTAAACAAAATGCATCTGTATTATTAAAAAGAAAAAAATAAATATATGTGATACGTTTACTCGCATTTGATTTCTTTATGGCTAAAATGTGAGTTTTCCACATTCAGACCCCAAAATACATTTTGAAAGGGCACATGTTTGAGATATTTGCTATAAAAAGGGCCCCAGTCTTAGCAGACCAATGGAAATGAAGAGATTTTACTGTAGGGTACATGTGTGCGAGCTTTGCAGACGAAAGGCAAGGTGAGTAAGAGTTCATCATTGGCTTAAAAGGCTATTAAAGTTTAAAGTATTTCTCGAAACGGGGAAAGTGAGCAGAGGATGAAGTAAAAGAGCCTGGTGGGTCCTGTCACAAATGTTCTTTGTTTCCATGCTTTCACCCACTTACACAGACAACCAAAACAGTAATCCTTCACTCATGATCTTCAAATAAGAGCTTGGAGAGGGTCTTCGAATGGCATTTGCCTTTTGTGTCGTTGTAAAGTTAAGACATCCATGAATTCCAGGCCTGAATCAAAAAAAAAAAAAAAAAAAAGAAGAAAGAAATCAAGACCACAGGCTACTTGTGCAAAGAGAGGAATGAATTCAAGAACT
>JAQIUQ010002503.1:0-2500 GCA_030378365.1 Hybognathus amarus | reverse complement strand
TGTAGGTGGATCTAACGCCCGTTTCACACATACGCCGGTTGCAGTGCATTGCGGTGCAGGAGCAATGCGTGCTATAGTGCTTTTACATATTATGATGCATTTGCAGTGAATAACTGATCCGCGTGCTGTACCACAAACACATACTTACTATTTTTACTATTTTTTGCACGTCACCCATATGTCTATTTTGTGCAGCCACTGCGCACTGAAGGTTGGTGTATTTCAGGAAGCAGTAGAAGCTCAAATGGCTGTTAGCGACTTGAAGCAGAGCAAAGTGCCACACAACAGTGCTCCTAACGCACCATGTTAACAGATTAGGGCTTTCATTTTTCACCCCATTCCAGGTGCAGTACGTATAACAAACGCTGAATTAAAGTGACCCCGCATGTTTCGTGAAAATGTAGTAATTTCACCATAAATGCGTGTTAATTAAATAAAATGTAGTAATCTCACCATAAATGCGCATTTAATCAAGGAAATCAAGGAAAACTACAATTTACTTCAACAAGGCGACATAATGAAAAACACTCGTCTTATTCGTGGAGGTGGAAAAACAAGTTCTGGTAACACTTTATTTTGATAGTCCACTTTAGACATTCTACTAACTTATAAGTAACTTTTCAACTACATGTCAACTAACTGTCATTATAGTATTAGTAGACTGTCAGCTTAATATCTGCTAACACTTTATTTTGTTGGTCCCCCAACAGACATTCAACTGACTATAAGTAACTTGGCGACTACAAGTAAACTTATTCTCCTAACCCAAAACCTAACACCTAACCATAACCTAACAGTCTACTGACAGTCTACTATAATATACTAATACTCTAATGAGAGTTAGTTGACATGTAGTTGAAAAGTTACTTATAATTAGTAGAACGTCTTGCAAAGTGACTATCGAAATAAAGTGTATCCCAAGTTCTTTGTGACATGCAAGATCTATTGTTTTAAAATTGAAATGCAAAAGAAAATGCATGTAGAGTTCGGCTGTTTTTGTCAATTTTAAGTTTTAATTTAAATTATTTGCGATTTTAATATAGTAAAATATTTGACCACTTGCTTGAGCAACTTATAAGTAGTCCTAACTTACGTTGTTTAAATTGTGTTTAAATGTGCATACAAAGAATCACAATGCTGACACAACTTTTTTTTTAATAAAAGTTGCAGCATAACTTCTGGATTTTAAACAAAAATATAAAGTATGTGTTTGTGGTAACAGCCGCGGATGAGTTATTCACTGCAAACGCATCGTAATGTGTAAAAGCACTATAGCACACGCGTTGCTCCTGCATCGCAACACGCACTGCAAACGGGGTATGTGTGAAGCGGGTGCTGGATCCACCTACAGTTCTTAGAAACTTAGATGTGTTTTTAGATGTTTTGTACGTTTTTTTTTTTTCATACAACAGCAGCCCTCATTTTGTTTATTAGCGGATGCGGATGAACAGTCGTAAACTGGAAACTGATATGCCGACTTCTGACAGCGGAAGTTCGTCACTATGCTTGTGCACGTAGCCTATTAGGTTAGGTATAGGTGTTAAGGCCCATTCACACTAAAAACGTAACGATAACTATAAAGATGACGATAAAGATATACCTCTAGAAAATCTCAATATTAAAGAGAATAGCAGAAAGAATAATGAATATGTAAGGAATAATTGACGACAGGCCGTTGAATTATTAGAAAATAATGCACACCTGAGGTGGTAATGCGGTCACGGCGTGAAGCGGTTAGTGTGCATTATTTTTCGGATAATTCAACGGCCTGAAGTCAATTATACCGCTTATACTACAGTTACCACACCTCAAAACATTGTTCAATTGATTCATATCAAGACGTTTGTCAAGTGTTTGACATTAAAGAGTTATTGTATGTAGGACTAATTTCTTACGCATCTAATCCCATGCCTCCGTTGCTAATTCCAAAACGTCATTTTAGAGGTAGTAGTAACGGAGGTTTGAGCCACTGATAGCAGACTAATGTAATGATGGGGGACACACTTACAATTCGCTGAAATATTCGAAGACCGACTGTTTCCATCGACTGTAGTAGCAGGTCTTACCATCTGAGTGAACACAGACTGAACGCGCTGCTGTGCTGAACGCGCATTTGGGCATGATCAGTCAGAAGTATTAAATTACATTCATAACTGGCGTAGGCCTAAACTCAGTCTGTCCCGGCTTTATGCAGTTATTAGTGCAGTTATTAGAAGAAGAGAGAGAGAGAGAGACGTTGAAATAATGAGACAGAAAAGCATGTGCGTCAATATTAATATTATTATTTATTTATTTATTAACTTCGTTTAATTAATTCGTTCATTATTGTTTTCTATAATTGACATTGGGTACCCAATAAATGAAAAACACAAAGCCCTTTTAACAAGTAAGCCTATCAATAATTATTTATTTGTTATATTATCTGGAATAATTACGAAAATCCGTGCAGCAGGACAATTAATTTATTTATATATTCAGTTTAATTTTCTATTTAGCCTAT
>JAQIUQ010002502.1:342500-508371 GCA_030378365.1 Hybognathus amarus | reverse complement strand
GCCTTACGTATTGCTCCCTTATGTTTTTTTTTGTGCGAAAAAAAAGTTCTCTGAAACTCTGTGATTCCCATAGAGGGCCATGGGAACTTAGACCTGAGTGCAAAAATGGAGGCTCTAGACCCTTCCAGAGCTGAGATATTGAGATATTTATAATGGCTCAATATCTCAGTATGTCACAAATAGTCTCTATAAATATCTCAATATCTCAGCTCTGGAAGGGTCTAGAGCCTCCATTTTTGCACTCAGGTCTAAGTCCCATGGCCCTCTATCAGAATCCAGAGTTTCAAGAAACTCTTTTTTTCGCACACAAAAAAAAAACATAAGGGGTACCACTGTCGTTTCTTTTTTTTTTTTTGTGCGAAAAAAAAAAAGTTTCTTGAAACTCTGGATTCTGACAGAGGGCGACACTGGGACTTAGACCTGAGTGCAAAAATGGAGGCTCTAGACCCTTCCAGAGCTGAGAGTATTGAGATATTCATAATGGCTCAATATCTCAGTATGTCACAAATATCTCATAAATATCTCAATATCTCAGCTCTGGAAGGGTCTAGAGCCTCCATTTTTGCACTCAGGTCTAAGTCCCATGACCCTCTATCAGAATCCGGAGAGTTTCAAGAAATTTTATTTTTTTTCGCACAAAAAAAACAACAAAAAACGTACAGTGGTACCCCTTATGTTTTTTTTTTGTGCGAAAAAAAAAGTTTTCTCTGAAACTCTTGGATTCTGATAGAGGGCCATGGGACTTAGACCTGAGTGCAAAAATGGAGGCTCTAGACCCTTCCAGAGCTGAGATATTGAGAATATTTATGAATGTGCTCAATATCTCAGTATGTCACAAGTATCATCATAAATATTCTCAATATCTCTCAGCTCTGGAAGGGTCTAGAGCCTCCATTTTTGCACTCAGGTCTAAGTCCCATGGCCCTCTATCAGAATCCAGAGTTTCAAGAAACTTTTTTTTTCCGCACAAAAAAAAACGACAGTGGTACCCCTTATGTTTTTTTTTTTTTTTGTGCGAAAAAAAAGAGTTTCTCTGAAACTCTGGATTCTGATAGAGGGCCATGGGACTTAGACCTGAGTGCAAAAATGGAGGCTCTAGACCCTTCCAGAGCTGAGATATTGAGAATATTTATGATGGCTCAAATATCTCAGTATGTCACAATATATCTCATAAATATCTCAATATCTCAGCTCTGGAAGGGTCTAGAGCCTCCATTTTTGCACTCAGGTCTAAGTCCCATGGCCCTCTATCAGAATCCAGAGTTTCAAGAAACTTTATTTTTCGACACAAAAAAAAACGACAGTGGTACCCCTTATGTTTTTTTTTTTCGTGTCAAAAAAAAGACTTTCTTGAAACTCTGGATTCTGATAGAGGGCCATGGGACTTAGACCTGAGTGCAAAATGGAGGCTCTAGACCCTTCCAGAGCTGAGATATTTAGATATTTATAATGGCTCAGATATCTCAGTATGTCACAATATATGCTCATAAATATCTCAATATCTCAGCTCTGGAAGGGTCTAGAGCCTCCATTTTTGCACTCAGGTCTAAGTCCCATGGCCCTCTATCAGAATCCAGAGTTTCAAGAAACTTTTTTTTTTCGCACAAAAAAAAAAAACGACAGTGGTACCACTGTATGTTTTTTTTTTGTGCGAAAAAAAAAAGTTTCTTGAAACTCTGGATTCTGATAGAGGGCCATGGGACTTAGACCTGAGTGCAAAATGGAGGCTCTCAGACCCTTCCAGAGCTGAGATATTGAGATATTTATAATGGCTCAATATCTCAGTATGTCACAAATATCTCATAAATATCTCAATATCTCAGCTCTGGGAAGGGTCTAGAGCCTCCATTTTTGCACTCAGGTCTAAGTCCCATGGCCCTCTATCAGAATCCAGAGTTTCAAGAAACTTTTTTTTTTCGCACAAAAAAAAAAAAACGACAGTGGTACCCCTTATGTTTTTTTTTTTTTTTTTTGTGCGAAAAAAAAAGTTTCTTCGAAACTCTGGATTCTGATAGAGGGCCATGGGACTTAAACCTGAGTGCAAAAATGGAGGCTCTAGACCCTTCCAGAGCTGAGATATTGAGATATTTATAATGGCTCAATATCTCAGTATGTCACAAATATCTCATAAATATCTCAATATCTCAGCTCTGAAAGGGTCTAGAGCCTCCATTTTTGCACTCAGGTCTAAGTCCCATGGCCCTCTATCAGAATCCAGAGTTTCAAGAAACTTTTTTTTTTTGCACAAAAAAAAAAACGACAGTGGTACCCCTTATGTTTTTTTTTTTTGTGCAAAAAAAAAGTTTCTCTGAAACTCTGGATTCTGATAGAGGGCCATGGGACTTAGACCTGAGTGCAAAAATGGAGGCTCTAGACCCTTCCAGAGCTGAGATATTGAGATATTTATAATGGCTCAATATCTCAGTATGTCACAAATATCTCATAAATATCTCAATATCTCAGCTCTGGAAGGGTCTAGAGCCTCCATTTTTGCACTCAGGTCTAAGTCCCATGGCCCTCTATCAGAATCCAGAGTTTCAAGAAACTTTTTTTTTTGCACAAAAAAAAAAACGACAGTGGTACCCCTTATGTTTTTTTTTGTGTGAAAAAAAAAGTTTCTTGAAACTCTGGATTCTGATAGAGGGCCATGGGACTTAGACCTGAGTGCAAAAATGGAGGCTCTAGACCCTTCCAGAGCTGAGATATTGAGAATATTTATAATGGCTCAATATCTCAGTATGTCACAAATATCTCATAAATATCTCAATATCTCAGCTCTGGAAGGGTCTAGAGCCTCCATTTTGCACTCAGGTCTAAGTCCCATGGCCCTCTATCAGAATCCAGAGTTTCAAGAAACTTTTTTTTTTGCACAAAAAAAAAAAACGACAGTGGTACCCCTTATGTTTTTTTTTTGTGCGAAAAAAAAGTTTCTTGAAACTCTGGATTCTGATAGAGGGCCATGGGACTTAGACCTGAGTGCAAAAATGGAGGCTCTAGACCCTTCCAGAGCTGAGATATTGAGATATTTATAATGGCTCAATATCTCAGTATGTCACAAATATCTCATAAATATCTCAATATCTCAGCTCTGGAAGGGTCTAGAGCCTCCATTTTTGCACTCAGGTCTAAGTCCCATGGCCCTCTATCAGAATCCAGAGTTTCAAGAAACTTTTTTTTTTCGCACAAAAAAAAAAAAACGACAGTGGTACCCCTTATGTTTTTTTTTTGTTGTGCGAAAAAAAAGTTTCTTGAAACTCTGGATTCTGATAGAGGGCCATGGGACTTAGACCTGAGTGCAAAAATGGAGGCTCTAGACCCTTCCAGAGCTGAGATATTGAGAATATTTATAATGGCTCAATATCTCAGTATGTCACAAATATCTCATAAATATCTCAATATCTCAGCTCTGGAAGGGTCTAGAGCCTCCATTTTTGCACTCAGGTCTAAGTCCCATGGCCCTCTATCAGAATCCAGAGTTTCAAGAAACTTTTTTTTTTCGCACAAAAAAAAAAACGACAGTGGTACCCCTTATGTTTTTTTTTTTTGTGCGAAAAAAAAGTTTCTTGAAACTCTGGATTCTGATAGAGGGCCATGGGACTTAAACCTGAGTGCAAAAATGGAGGCTCTAGACCCTTCCAGAGCTGAGATATTGAGATATTTATAATGGCTCAATAACTCAGTATGTCACAAATATCTCATAAATATCTCAATATCTCAGCTCTGGAAGGGTCTAGAGCCTCCATTTTTGCACTCAGGTCTAAGTCCCATGGCCCTCTATCAGAATCCAGAGTTTCAAGAAACTTTTTTTTTGCACAAAAAAAAACGACAGTGGTACCCCTTATGTTTTTTTTTGTGTGAAAAAAAAAAGTTTCTTGAAACTCTGGATTCTGATAGAGGGCCATGGGACTTAGACCTGAGTGCAAAATGGAGGCTCTAGACCCTTCCAGAGCTGAGATATTGAGATATTTATAATTGCTCAATATCTCAGTATGTCACAAATATCTCATAAATATCTAAATATCTCAGCTCTGGAAGGGTCTAGAGCCTCCATTTTTGCACTCAGGTCTAAGTCCCATGGCCCTCTATCAGAATCCAGAGTTTCAAGAAACTTTTTTTTTCGCACAAAAAAAAACGACAGTGGTACCCCTTATGTTTTTTTTTTTTGTGCGAAAAAAGTTTCTCGAAACTCTGGATTCTGATAGAGGGCCATGGGACTTAGACCTGAGTGCAAAATGAGGCTCTAGACCTTCCAGAGCTGAGATATTGAGATATTTATAATGGCTCAATATTTTAGTATGTCATAAATATCTCAATATCTCAGCTCTGGAAGGGTCTAGAGCCTCCATTTTTGCGCTCAGGTCTCAGTCCCATGGCCCTCAATCAGAATCCAGAGTTTCAAGAAGATTGGAGAAGTTTTTTCGCACAAAAAAAACATAAGGGGTACCCCTTATGTTTTTTTTTTTGTGCGAAAAAATTTTTTGCTCCAATCTTCTTGAAAAACTTTCAAGAAGCTTTGAAGAAACTTTCAAGAAAACTTTTTTTTTTCGCACAAAAAAACATAAGGGGTACCCCTTATGTTTTTTTATTTGTGCGAAAAACATTTTTTTGCTCCAATCTTCTCGAAACTCTGGATTCTGATTGAGGGCCATGGGACTTAGACCTGAGCTGCAAAAATTGAGGCTCTAGACCTTCCAGAGCTGAGATATTGAGATATTTATAATGGCTCAATAGTTTAGTATGTCATAAATATCTCAATATCTCAGCTCTGGAAGGGTCTTAGAGCCTCCATTTTTGCGCTCAGGTCTCAGTCCCATGGCCCTCAATCAGAATCCAGAGTTTCAAGAAGATTGGAGAAACTTTTTTTTTTTCGTACAAAAAAAAACATATGGGGTACCCCTTATGTTTGTTTTGTCTTTTTGTGCGAAAATTTTTCTTTGCTTCAATCTTCTTGAAACTCTGGATTCTGATTGAGGGCCATGGGACTTAGACCTGAGTGCAAAATGGAGGCTCTAGACCCTTCCAGAGCTGAGATATTGAGATATTTATAATGGCTCAATATTATAGTATGTCATAAATATCTCAATATCTCAGCTCTGGAAGGGTCTAGAGCCTCCATTTTTGCGCTCAGGTCTCAGTCCCATGGCCCTCAATCAGAATCCAGAGTTTCAAGAAGATTGGAGAAACTTTTTCTTGCACAAAAAAAAAACGACAGTGGTACCCCTTATGTTTTTTTTTTGTGCGAAAAAAAAAGTTTCTTGAAACTCTGGATTCTGATAGAGGGCCATGGGACTTAGACCTGAGTGCAAAATGAGGCTCAGACCCTTCCAGAGCTGAGATATTGAGATATTTATAATGGCTCAATATTTTAGTATGTCATAAATATCTCAATATCTCAGCTCTGGAAGGGTCTAGAGCCTCCATTTTTGCGCTCAGGTCTCAGTCCCATGGCCCTCAATCAGAATCCAGAGTTTCAAGAAGATTGGAGAAACTTTTTTTTTTCGCACAAAAAAAAACATAAGGGGTACCCCTTATGTTTTTTTTTTTTTGTGCGAAATTTTTTTTTTGCTCCAATCTTCTTGAAACTCTGGATTCTGATTGAGGGCCATGAGACTTAGACCTGAGTGCAAAATGGAGGCTCTAGACCCTTCCAGAGCTGAAGATATTGAGATATTTATAATGGCTCAATATTTTAGTATGTCATAAATATCTCAATATCTCAGCTCTGGAAGGTTCTAGAGCCTCCATTTTTGCGCTCAGGTCTAAGTCCCATGGCCCTCTATCAGAATCCAGAGTTTCAAGAAGATTGGAGAAACTTTTTTTCGCACAAAAAAAAAACATAAGGGGTACCACTGTCGTTTTTTTTTTTTTTGTTTGTTTTTTTTTTGTGATAAAAAAAGTTTCTCCAATCTTCTTGAAACTCTGTATTCTGATTGAGGGCCATGGGACTAAGACATGATATAACGTTAGCTTAAGATGTAAGTTAGCCTGGTTTCTATCCTTGATACCTTTGATGTCGTTACTGAATATCCAAGACAAAATCAAATGTGCAGGTTTATTGCCATAATTGAACGATGTTATGAATCTGTAGCTATTGATAAAGATAAGGATATGATATTAAGCTCCCAGCCCCCTCTCCAAGTTTTTGACTGCTTACAGCATGTTCACGACCAAGAGATCAAGCATGACAGCTTTATTGCAGCTTTATTGATACAGGAGGCCAGAATAATTACACAATGGCAGGCTGACACTATTGATCACACTATTGATAAAATCATATTTTAATGCAAAGCTCTGTTCTCCTGAACACACAAACAGCCAGGAGTGGTTGATGTGTCCCAATAAGAGACAATACATTCACACATGCTCATACACAAAATTCACACAAATCATTAAGCCTTTTAAAAACCATATTCTGATATGAAATGTTAAAAAAAAGAAAACGTTTCAAAGAGCTAGAATAGAGAAGAACTGAGGACATGATAACTCCAATCTGGTCTGATGATAATTTGTACTCTGACTACAAACAGAATGCCGGGCCCTTACAGAAGATGACGTTCTTTAAATGTTCCCGATGACATAATATGACAAGAGGAAATGGCATTAATAACTGTCACCTAGAGGGGTGTGTGAAAAGAGGGAAGAGTGTACTTAGGCTTAAATTACATCCATCCTATGCCCTATTTCAAATGTCAGTCATCAAACCAATATTTTGGTTTGTTGTATTAACTTTTTTGTTTGACTTTTCCCATGGTGCTCCATATATTTTAATTTCTCACCACTGCAGTTGGTTGCTGAAGTCCAAGTGCAACATATAGTAAAAATGAAACAAGATTTGTGTGTGACATTAAGAGGCATGAGCTAAAATCTATTGATGCATATGGTTTTTTGAATTATCACCCTTTGATCCACACCTAGAAAAACATTAAGCTTACATAAAAAGGAAAGACCAAATTTATTGCTATATGAGGGAACAAAAATAGTTCTTATGACTCGTTAAAATGAGCAGCACTAGACCGTGTTTCCGTTTTGGCAATGAGTTCAAAGCACATCTCTCGTTCTTTTTTTTCCATTTCAGCCAGACCCTGAGCCACTGGGGTGCAGTTTCACAAAGATCATACCACTGAGTGGTTTTCAGCATTTAAGGGCCAAAGACCCACAAATGTTCTTGGCCGTGGTATTCGGTGACAAAACCTCACAGTTTTAGCTGTGAATATGTGGCTGTTCTGATAGCAGATCAAATTTACCTTTTGGACACATTATGGAATGCCAAAAATTCAGGTCGATTTCAATCAAGATTCATTGTTTTAAATCTAATTAAACCATACCAAGTATTCAATAACTTTACCTAGTTATGGGGGCAGGTAGAAATGATGAGACATGCAGTCGCTTCTGAATCAGATGCCAAGAAAAATACAGTTTTCCTTTTATATGACCAATTGAATGAACAGAGCCTCCTTTAGGAGACTATCCTCCCTTTTAACTATGCCGTCTGCTTACATAGGACTGCTGTTACTATGGATTACACAGATAATTAAATGAGTGATTACTTTTAAATATGTTGTGATATGGTATGCTTAGAATGATGTAATTGCATAGGCTAATATCAGGGAACCTGGAAAGTGAGCTTCATACACACACAAAATGATAAAACAACTGTTCTTCAAAGCACAGTTGTCGGTACCCAGACAAAAGCTGTTATTTCATCTAAGCAAAGGAACAACGATTCCCTGTGACAGCGTGATGGATATAAGTAAGCTGCGTATTTACAGAAGCTGATTGCATTTGAAAAAGAAAGAGTTTTCCACCCATCCTTCCTCTTATCTCCAGTCATAAATCACCCCTGCTGGCCTGCATAAATGGGGCTCTTCATAAACTTGGCACAAGCAATTCCATTTTAACCTTTGCATGTGGCACTGGTCATACACTCTAAATGCAGACTGTGACCCTCATGACCTTGACCATTCATGTTTAATAGTTATTAAAAGCCGGTGGCAATCTAGGCAACAAAAACAGCATTTACTGAAATCATTAATGTGTTTTCCATAGGTAAGATATGCATAAAGATGAGCAGTTGAGCATATGCGCTTTCCCGCATCTTTCCATTTCATCGAATGCTCCATAATTAGTCTTATGACCATGCTAACCTTCGACTTGGGTCCCCACTGTAAAGGCTTTGCTCTTTGCCCCTAGTCCATTAGACCTGGCTCAAATATACCTTTATAATTGCCACAGCGACCATCAAATGAACATATGAAAGCATAGTGGGGATGGGTAGAGGAGTCTGGCTGCTAACCTTTTGGCCTCTAGGTCAACATGTGCACCAGATGCTTTTGTCGAGACAGTTCATTCTGCCTCTAGCTTTGTACTGTATGGGTTCGGCATGTCAGCATTATTGATGGACCGACCCCCGACAAATATTTTATAGTTTGTGTTCCGACCTTTGACGTAGGTGGAGCAAAATGACAGCGGACTATGTGTCACCACTGCAAACTACATCAGAATAAATGGCTGCAATGGTCGAATGAACCCTGTTTACAGCTAAGCGTTTCTATGATCAGAGATCTGTCCTCTTTTTGTATATTTTAATTTGGCGTCGAAGTGCTGAGTTAATAGATGTTTGGTTGCATTTGCTGTACCTTGTTAGAGGCCTTCTAAGGCCACGTTTACATAAAGCCAGGTAGAGAAACTAATATTTTCCCCTCCGTTTTCAATAATAACATCGTGCACACACCCGCATAAATACGCCGTTGAGACAAATAGATCCTATCTATGCCAAACCTGTGGGCGGCAGTGTAGGGAGAAGGATAAAGCCATGCAAGCCAATCAGAATTCTCAGAATCGACAAGCGAGAACCTAACACGCCGTTTCTACCAGTTGACACGACAACACATAACCAGCGTTTTCAGAAATCTCCTCTTTGGCCGGAGTTTTTAGAAATAATCATTTTCTGTGATAAAAAACGGGGTTTTCGTGTAAACGAGAGGCCAAACCGCAGGGAAATATCTGCATTTTCCTTTCGTGTAAACAGGGCCTTAGTTGCTGTTATTTTGTTCAATGTTACCGAAAGACCTTGTATAGTGTTATGGATCCTGAATGCAGTTTTCCTCCAACCATTCCCCTTAAACAGTGACTCAGTGGCAACATCAAAGGCTTCACAAACCCTCAAGTTTCTGCACTTTACAGATATACATAACAAACCATGACAAAAGGATTGTGCCTTGACTTGCTTGTTTGGTTCTAGACGGCTCAAAGGTGTTGCTGCGTTTCCATTTCATTTGTTCTTTTTTGTTTTTCTTCTGTATGAAATGTTGTTCTGTGTATTAGAGTACTCCGACACTTTGTCCACATTATGTTTGGTAGCTTGACGTGAACTTTCTATACTTTAGTCTGGCTATCTCAGCACACCAGGCAGGCAAAAAAAAGAGAAAAGAACAACGAAATCCCTCAGCTAGCCACCCTCCCCTTTAGCACCGTTAGCCTCTTCATAACACAGACCCAGGCTTATGCTGAAGCACTGTGATTAAGATAAGCCCAACCACAGCTGGACAATTACCTGACAACTAACCTTTTCTGGAGCCACTTAAGGATGTAAGGACCCCTGAGAACTGTTGTTTTTTTAGAGGTAGAGGAACACAGCTCTTGGCAGCAAGGAGCCTGGGAAAAGGCTAGCAATGAGTTAGTATCATAGCTGAGATTACCTTATTTCACCCACAGCATCAGTGTTGAAGGACTTTGTTTCTAGACAGAGCCGAAAGGGCATTAGGATTGATTTGGTCTGTGTCTGTCGAGTGTTTACACTGCAGTGCCTTCAGAGGAAGGACAGTAAGTAATTCTGCTTAAAACAAACAGAGATGGAGACCGCAAACCTGAATGAGTACAAAAAATGGCAAATGGTATTGGCTGAAATCAACCCTGGTATAAATTAAATGTAATTTATTTTTTCTCTCTTTTTAAATTAGACACATTCAAATTGTGCATGCAAGGTGTTGAACTGGTCATTCAAGACTTGATGGGAGAAGAACCACTGTAATTTTAATTTTTAATTTAAATGTAAGACTTCATTGTCTTGTACGCATAAATTACTGGACTGCAAGTAAAAGGTTGAAATATCTTAAATTTGTTCTTAAATATCAGTAAGAGTTTATTGTTTGTATTATAAACTATTATGCCCTTACCATAGTATAAAGAAGAAAGAGAAAGAGCGAGCGAGAGAGAGAGAGTCTTTAACTCGAGAAACTAGTGTGTAATATTACAGGCTTTTTCTGTAGCCCACAATGCTAAGGTCATGGGTTTGGTATCCAGGGAAAGCAAGAACTGATAAAATGTTAATGTGTACCTCGAAGGCAATGTCTGCCAAATGCATACATATAAATGTAACAAAGCAATGCATTTTCACGTGAAAATATTCAAACACAGGCCATTTTAGGTGGGTTGATGTAATATCAGTTAATAGTTTTTATGAGGTGAATTACAGCACTTCATGTGACCCAAACCTGAAGTGAGCATTTCAAGGTGTTTCATTTAAGTATTGCACTCTTCTGAGCATTTCTAAACTAAAGATTTGGAACCACCACTTTACTGAGGATTCACATCAGACTGATTTCTTGTTTGTGCATGTTTTGTGAACTTCTGGGCCCTTTAGATTCCACATAGAGAGTCCTGACCAGAGCTTTACACACTCTCTAATCTTCTCCCTAGTCGTGCAACATCACAACGACAGCCCGAGAGCTAGCAAACACAGTCAGGGGTGAGTGTTTATAGGCTACATTTGTAAGGGTTCTCACTGTGGTGCTTAAATATGATACCCATATGTTCAACTAATGCACAGAAACTGTTGCTTGGTAGGATGGTGTTGTAAACATCTAGGAGGTCACTCGCTTCCTGCGATTGGCCGAGGCAAAGCGCACGTAACCTGCACAGCCAGACAGTCGGTCATTACCAATCCATTCTGAGCTGTGAGTGGGGACGTAAGTATTCAAGACTTATGGCTTTGTTCAAGTGGAGCACGAGCTTTCTCCTGGGGTTAATGCCCGCTGTGAATGCGGCTGTCAGAATCGAGCTTCTCTCTGGTTTACGCTCGTGAGGCAAAGTCAGGGGTTATTTGCTGCTATTTTTACAAGAAACGGGTTTATTTGTCTTAGGCCATTACCGTCTATTATGGCCGGGAGTCTCCGGGAAGGAGGTGGGAAGCAGCAAACGCTGGCATTCTGCCTAAAGAGAAATCAATGAAACAAATTAATCCTTCGCAGGCCGCACTGACACAGTAATCCATCATTCAGGGGTGCTTTTACACACCGAATCAGGGAGCCTGGGCTGAGGGAGAGAGCCCCAAGGGATCACTCCGCACACACATACACACAAGGCAAGACATGAACAGTCTGGTGGCACCCGCCACACAGCTGCAATCCCGCAGCCCAATGTCTAAAGGGAAAGAGATGAAAGACGTAGCATTTTATAATGGTCATTGCACGGAACATGTTCCAAGGTCGCTGTCATAGTCGACTGTCTGTGGTGTTTACTGTGTTCTTGATTTTCGGCGACACCACCTAAACCCCAGTAAAGAAGGCACTGACAGACATGGTACATGAAGGAGAGCCAAAAAGTAGAGAAGGAATACGACAGAGGGGCATTGAGATTTCTTTTCCACCCACCACATCATGTGGTATCGCTTTGTTCAGAAAGCTAAACATTCACTCACATTGTTCCTGTGATCAGGCACTGAGATGTAGCAGTGCATTTCCTTGGAGACCTGCTTCCTGAAGCAGAGAAAGTGTCATCAACAACAAAATAAGGAAAACGATAGAGGGAAAACACCATTTAACCACATGTAAAGATTAACATTCTAAATAATCTCTTTTTCCAGCCCCCAATCTCTAAATTAACACATAAATATTTCGAAAACAAAAATACTATGATACAGTATGCGCAAATGTGGCATTGTGGAGTTACCGACCAATAAGAGAACAACTTCAATGATAGCACATGATAGGGTCATGTGATCTGCTCTGGGAAACATCTCTGTCCTTTGAGAGCTGTACATAATAATACTCCAGATAAAGCATGTGATTTCAGACAAAGAGAAACACAGGAAATGAGAAACAGAAGAAAAGGTGTTAATATGCACATATGCAAAATAATTTATTTGGAGGCATTCAGATATGTCAAACTTAAACACTGGTCAGTGATCATATACATTCTGCACATTAAATTAATACATAGAGGATTACTGCTCTAAATGTAATATTTACAATATAGTATGGCATAATTTATTTGTTGTTTTGCACTTTTAGTGCTGCTACACATGTAAACCCCAGGGAGTGTTGAACCTGCTCTTCAAAGTAATGATGGAATTCCACTTACCTTTAAGCTTTTTCTTATAGATGACTAGCAATATGGGGATATTTCAGGAAAAGAGAGAGAAGGTCAAAAACACTGAATATATAACCTATCAATATATTTTGGGATTGTGGTATGAGGCAGCAGAAGTTACATATTATTTCCATGTTTATTATATAATACTGTACCCCCCCCCCCCCCAGGATAAATTCACCACTGCTCCTAATGCCAAAAACATACAATTGTAAAAACATTGTTTGCGATCTGCACAGAATGCTCTGTTGCAAACATTCATAACCATTTAAAGCAGAAAACATGTGGTTTAAAATCAAATAAAGCCAGCAAATTGGGAACATATGTTGACTGGTGAGTAGTTTGTTTCATCAGTCAATTGATAATACCTCAATAAACATATTGGCAGATAGGGTTCACCGCATATGTTGCAACTGACAACACTGTCCATGTAATAAAAAATTAAATCTGACACTTTCATGGCAAAAAAATATTGTTTTCAGACATTCGATGAAATAATTAATACAGTATGAGATGATCCCTGATATTGCACGCATGTGTCATAATAAATGAATGGATCATCTCACATATATGTAAAAAGAGGCTTGAAGTTTATGAGCATTACAATACGATGAGTAGATCTATTTATATGGATTACTTTGTTCATTGTCCAAATGTTCCTGTAATTAGCTATACAGCTAAATAAATACGTTTGTCATCATGTAACAACCTAGCAAATGTGTTTCATGTGGTAACATACATCAATTGGTAACAAAAATATACTGTATTCATTTGACTAGATTAAACTGATGACATTATGGTTACATCTAAAAAAAATAGGTCAGGTAAGGGAGACTGAAGGTGATTTTTAGTTGTTTATATTTTTCAAAAATTGAAACTGTGATTAACTTACAAAAATCCTGCTATTGAAAATGTAACTGCTTATTATTAATCATGTAAACTAGTTTCCTTTTTCTAATCCTTTTCATACAATGGATAATTAAGAAAACTCAACCAGAAATGTGTGAGTTGTTTGTAGTCTCTAATTCTTTCTTTGTCATTTTATTTTATCTCTATCTTCCGGTTTTGTTTGGCAGTCCCTCCTTTCGCTTTTGTCTCTTGCTTATATGATGCGCCTAATTTTGTGCTCAGAGGTCAGGGAGTTTATTGCTGACTGGAATTTAAGATCTGCAGGATGTTCGATTCACTGAAGGAAAACATACACAGCTTTCCATGCAGGAAGTCCCTCACTGAACTGCTGTCCTAACCATGGGGTGGAGAGGAACATTTGGAGTGCCACAGCTGTCTGTAATCGGTCCTCTTTCACTTTCAAAAACATGCTTTTTTTCTCAGATTTTTAAATAAGAGCTCTGGTAACCTGACTATATTTATCCAAAGATGATGTTTTATGAGGTAAAGAGATTGCTTTGAGGAATGCATGTTCATGGCATCACGACTGCATTCTTTTCCTTTGCTGACAGATAGAACTGATAGAAGGACACTGCAAGAGTGATACGTGTAAACAGAGATGCAGGTGCTGTTTTTACATTCTATTGTGTAAGTGTGTATGTCCAAGTATATTCCAACCCTGATCATGTGTTTTTCCACCTAAAGCATGCAGATTTCTCATAGTTGCCCGTCTTTGAGAATCTGAAAAAGAAAAACAGAAAAAAAAGACAATGCTTATTGAGAGTGTGCAACTGCCTTACATTCCCTATATGAATGCCTTTGACACTGAATCAGCAATTTTCTATATATTGTAATCATTACGTTCATAACTTATGTAATACGTATACCTCAATGAGTTCATTGTTTCTTCATTAACTTAATACATGTTTTTAGCTATCTAACATCATGTATTAAATGTATATGTACATTTCTAAAAATGCATGACTTGAACAGTCACCTCTGATATCACTCTAAATTGATCACTCATCATTTTAAAAATGATGCACACTTTTTAAAAGCTGCTTTGAAACTATTGTGAAAGCGCTGTTCAAATAAATGTGAATTGAAAGTGGACATGACAGTAGCATTGATCAAAAACAATATGATAGAAACGACGAGGAAACTTTTTGCTTAGTGACTGGAAAGACATGTAGGCCTAAGTAAATCATGACTGTTGCTCTTGATCTGGTTCCTGATTCAGGTTTCGTTGTTTAAATCCATAGGCCTGAGCTGAAAACTGCGACTGAGGATGCTTGACATTGTTGAACATATGACTGAGGGCTACTAGAAGTGAGACTAAACAGATTACCAGTATGATATGCATTGTTTACATAGATACACTACACCACACCCTATACAATTAGTTGGAGGATTATAGATATTATGAATTCTGACAAACAAAAATACATCTTAAGCAAATCTACAGTGTCTGATGACTGAGGGGAGAAAATGTAAGGGACTTCTGTTCTGTTGTTTCATTATATTATGCAAATGAAGTGATCAGGAAGCTATTATTGGGTGATATATTTGTTTGTCACACTTTGTTTTGAATCTGAGCAGAGTTGAGACAAACCTATCTGTCACACGATCGATCATTGTGTAAGAGACAATATTGGACATTGGTGACTAAAATGATACGGCTTTTGGCTTTGTAGGGAACTAAAGTTGCTCTTGGCATACATTCCAGGAAGTAAGACCATCATACTTAGATGGGTTCTGTTCCTCAAACTATACAAACAAATTGGCAGAAACTTACATAATAATGAAATGGTGCACATGATAATGATACACTGACAGTACTATGAGTCAAAAATAGTTCATAATAATGGTAACACTTTACAATAAGGTTTCATTAGTTAACTACTTCAGTTACAAACGAACAATACTTCTACAGCATTTATTAATCTTAGTTTATCTTAATTTCAACATTTGCTGATGCATTATTAAAACCAAAAGTTGTATTTGTTACCAGTCAATGCACTGTGAACTAACATGAACAAACAAAACAAACTGTATTTTTTATTAAATAACATTAACAAAGATAAATAAAACAAATGTATTGCTCATTGTTAGTTCATGTTAGTTAATACATTAACTAATGGTAACAAATAAAACCTTATTTTAAAGTGTTACCATAATAAAAGTGTTACCATACCACAACTTGGAAAAGAACCGTAATGTTAGCTAGTTTGTGCACACACCTATACACACGTTCTGTTTACTCTGTTTAGATTTTAGTTTTCTTGTAAAGTACCTTGTATAATATGTAAGTGCTCTAAGCTCCTGTAAACAAGAACATATTTTATGTGTTGTTGTATATTCAAAGACAGAAGCTCTTTCTGATTTTGATCATCCTTTTTTTCATCCTCTTAGGAAGTCATCGGGTACCATCTTTTATTAGCTATTTAAGCAACTTTGCTCTTAAATAAAGACAATTCACTCAGAAAGTCTCCTGACTATACACTGCCTTTTCTGGACACTCATGGGGGGAAATATTTCTGAACCTAGTGAGATAGATAAATTTAGCTGCCTTTTGGAGCTCTAGATATAGCCTAAAACAACCTGCTAGTATTTGCCTTAAAACCCTAATGTGACTTACTACTCAGCAAAGTGAAAATTACTCACAAACTAAATTTATTTGACCTTATGACTCAACATTGCTCCATAGAACTCTTGCTTTCACTATAAGGAGAAGCAGGACAGAAGCTATTTTCTTTATTTGTAACTGTTAAATGTAACTGTTGATTCTTCAAGCTGCATGTTTGACGGTATAAAGGGAGATATTATATATATATATATATATATATATATATATATATATATATATATATATATATATATATATATATATATATATATATATATATATATATATATATATATATATATATATATACATATATATATATATATATATATATATATATATATATATATATATATATATATATATACATATATATATATATATATATATATATATATATATATATATATATACATATATATATATATTATATATATATATATATATATATATATATATATATAATATCTCCCTTTATACCGTCGAAACATGCAGCTTGAAGAATCAGACAGCTACATTTAACAAAAAAATAAATTTGCTTTATCAATAATTTCTTGGATTGAGAAGCAAAACCAAATGTCCCCAAACTATGTTAACATTCTCTAAAGTAAACATATATATATATATACAAATATATATATATATACTTAAGTTTACTTTAGAGAATGTTAACATAGTTTGGGGACATTTGGTTTGCTTCTCAATCCAAGAAATTATTGATAAAGCAAATTTATTTTTTTTTGACAAAAGATTTTTAAGTGTAAATGTTAATCTATTAATAGTTTCATAGTATTTAAATAATATAAAAACAATGTGGCATGGCTAATTAATATAGTAAACCTTCTTGTTTGAGCTATTGCTTATGATCTTTTCTCACATCTTCTGTCACTTCTATTACTGAACCTCTGACAACTCAAAATGCCTAAGGTGTGCATGTGGCATATAGTCTAGCCAGTCATATTTCCCATTAGACAACGGTAAAGCATTTAGTTTGAGTGAAACTGAAAATTATATTTGAAAAGTCAGACATTAGGTGTCTTTATCTGTAGACGTCCTGCACGTGTACATTATCACCCTTTTAAAGCAATTAATCTCGTCTGTCTTCCAGCGTGGATGTGCCTAAGACAGACGAAATTCCAATTAAATTCCTCTGCGGGTCGGTTTAAACAGACCATTATAAATATGCGAGGTGACTCTACCTCACACAACAAAAGCTCTCCCTCTAAATACAGTCGCTTATCGTTGCTCTTCTCTGCTAAGAAGACTTCCGCTCGTGTGCTGATTTAGCATTTGCTCTTGATCGGACATTCGTTGGTGAAACCATAACAAAATCATATGACAAAAGGTTTAAGCAGATAAAAGTATGGGTGGACTGGTATGGGTGGTATGGGTACTTTTTGTGTTGAATACCTAACTAACTTAACCCCTTGTTTCATTAACACCTTGCACTAACAACGTTAAATAGGATAATAGATCTGGATTTATATGGCTTATTTTAGAAAAAATGGGCTCTAGGCCTACATGAGTCGTGACTATTTCCAATCATAAACCACAACGCAAATCACGACTGGGCTGGTTGCAGTCCGGTATACGCTCTTTACCGTTAGTAACTAACGTCCGTAGCCTACTTTTACAAACAGACAAGCTGCAAGCACATACACCTCAGAACTTTAGTGCAACGTTTAAAGCGGTCACGTGCAAACGTGCTTAACTAAGGTATATTAACTAGCTAATATGTCGAAGAGTTGGTCTCTCCAAAACAAAGAGTATGAAACTGCCTAAAGTGGAAATTGCGCGTCATCTTGTGCAGGTGTTGAAGTTATTAATAATTACAGAATTTAGTCAAATGAATGATTATGGCTTTGGTAAGATCATATTTTAATATCCGATAACTTCATAAGCTACTGTAGCTAGATGTTAATGAAAATAATTAAATATTTGTTCATTTATTTTGTTTATTAAAAATATTTGAGGAGAACATGTTGTCTTCTGACATCAATGTCCTGCATAAAGTTATACCGCGTAGTCTGGAAGTAAATCCAGACCTAACACGTGACATGCGCACTCAGTTAAGTGTCGCTTTCAACTGCGATTTGTACACACTTTTTTCCAGGGTGTATGGCAGCCTTTAGCTACAATGAATTTGAAAATTATCAAAAGGCATTAATATTGTTTATTAAATGTTCCATTGTCCCTGATGTGCTAAAAACAAGATGAAAGTTTAAACATACTATATAATAAAAAATATATATATTTATATATCATTTTAAATTCACGTAATGGAAGCTGAGTGTTTGAACTTTCTTTAAAACACTTCTATTAAAAGTTATATTTATGTTGCGATGCTTTAAAAAAAAACATTAAAGTAGAGATTAAAGTAGCCTACTTACGTGCACCTGACGTTTTACCTCTTGTTTCCTTCTGCTTTTGCTTCTGGAAATCCAAAGATAGCCCTTATATGATATCTTTATTAAATATCCCCCTATGTGTTTGGTAAAAAAAACTAATTTAAGTAGCCTAACACATAGACAAGACACCTACTGTCATTAAAAAAGTATTTTAATTAATTATTTTAAGACAAATTCTGTCTGTGCAGTTAAGTTCCTTCCCATGTGTCTGAGATGAAGCTCCTTAAGGATTTGCTGACAACATACGATACGTGTACTTCAGTGTCATTGTTGTGGTTTGCATGCCTTTTGAGGGAATGTCAGCAAGCGCAAGTTAGACTAATTATGGATCTTGGCTCCGTTTTAACTACTAACGGATTTATGATCTTGGTCTATGAGGCCATCCAAGGCAATTAGTACATAAGCTCTAAAATAGATGATGGTTTGTGAGCAATAAAGCTATTACCTCCGAAATAAACTGACAGTCTCTCAACTAAACTCTTACCACAAGCTAACTAGAAAGAAAAACAAAATTCCCCCATTGTGGACAATTACAGTCAACTCGATTTTACAATTAATTCGGAATTTGACAATGCATTTAGTTGTGTGGGCCACTTAAAAAATCTATAAGCTGTAAAAAATAATAGGCCTATTTCCCTACCTGTTTTTCTTCACTCCCCCGTGACGGCTGAACGTAATCATCCTATAGGCTATCAACAGAGCCCCACTCTGGCAGTAAGATAATTCGCCTGTTTATGTGCATTGTAAATAAAGAGATGTTAAAGTGTGTGTGCATATATGTATCTATATATACTATGTTGGTCAGATGAACAAAGATGTAAAGTGACTGCCATGACGCCTATAGGCAATATTCAGCCAAATCTTCAAGCACGAAACACAAATAGGTGGGGGAATGCTGGAGTGATTTTGTGCGAAACATTAATGAGTACGTCTTTAAATAGCCCATGCAGTAATATTAAGTGGCGCAGTTTAAGATATTTTCCGCAATGCTCTCCCACTACCCTTTCCATTAAGAGCGATTAGATGATGTCCATTGAAAGTTGCTGATCCATGGAGAAAATGGCAGTGGATAAAAGGAGATTTCAAGTGACCTTCTCGTCCCTTTCACACCAATCTGAGCCCCCAAATAGTTAGGGATCAAATTGAACAAAAGCCCCCTCCTCTTCTCTTTCAACTCACCACTACTCAAAATGACAAAAAACCCACCATCGCATTAAAGAGGCGCGCAACGTGTTTAAAAAACTGAGATTATAGAGAGCAAAATATAACCAACTAGAACAACAAATGTTCCTTGAAACATGTAAAGAGTGTTACTTTCTTCAATGCAACACTCACAACGTAAATAACTTTAAAACTATACCATAAGCAAATGCTTCCCAAAATGGTTGTCACGTTTAAATTATCCGCAATTTTAAATAAAACGGGTTGTGTTACTTGCAATGTAGCGATCCTTTACTTTGATGGACGTTTTAACATATTGCTTTGTTGATTACTTTTTTTTTTATCTGATATTTGTTCAAGTTTATATTTTTGTCATGCATTGTTTTCTATTAGTATATATGCCTATTTAAACCTACATATTATACTTTTGTATGTAATGATTACTGAAATTATAAAACTGCTCATGATAGGCCTGGTATCAAGCAACAGACGATTCAGATATCTCTTTAGTAGCCTACAATTGATCCAGTCATTGTGATACACAAACAATTCAGTTTTTTAAGGGAAGCATTTGATCTATACGGAGAGGTAAAAACTACAAACCGAACTCTTTAGTGTGATTTGGGTTCAGATGTTTACTGTAAAAACTTGAAATGTAAGTAAACAAAAAAAATCTATTTATTCTGATTTCAATGGGGCTTTGGATAAAAGTAACATCATATGTGTCTGATAAAATAAAGAAAGTTTTATCCGTGGGGTGTCCTTAGAGTTTATAGCATCTAACCCGAGCGTATTTACATTCGTGCTCCCTTGGAGGTCCACCATTCGTGGGATTTTATTACCCGAGCAGCTCTTAGGGTCCATGCATTACATTAGATTAAACGGTATTTGTTGTTTATTGCTATTGAACGAGTTTGCACGGTCATTAAGAAATATAACACTATATTACAAATTATGTGAGGTGCTGTAAAACGATTAATTATCAGCATCATTATTTATTATTAATTTCATCATCATCATCATCATCATCATCATCACACATCAAAACATTACAGCATGAAGACGCATCTCTTCGACGCTATCGTTGATTTCAATATATAACATAACTTATCATGTGATTATCTAATTTTATTTTATTATTTTATAATGATAATTATCCTTTATATTATCATTTGAAATATTTTAACTAACTTACTGAACATTGTTTTGCACTTTACTTTACTTACTTTCTATCAGTAAAACGTGCATTACAAACTCATGACTAACAAAAGCTTTTGATAAGTACAAGGCCTAACGCTGATATTTCTATATAAATAGGCACGCACACACACACACACACACACACACACACACACACACACACACACACACACACACACACACACACACACACACACACACACACACACACACACACACACACACACACACACACACACACACACACACACACACACACACACACACACACACACACACACACACACACACACACACACACACACACACACACATATATATATATATATATATATATATATATATATATGCTTTCTGTCTCTAATTGTGTCATAATTGCCTTTAAGTATGTTGATAACTCATTTAATGAAAGTCATGACAGAAAAAAAAAATAAGGCAGATATATACCTAAGCTAGGCTACATTTTCTTTCATTAGTTTTTTTTTTTGCTTCTCAAAATGGTTTAGTTTTTTATGAACACGCGTCAGCTCTACTTTTTTCTGAACATGTCTATCGTATAATCGTCCTTATAATCCGTTGACATTATCACTTAGACAAACAGACTGCTATCGATCTTCCCATTACGAGATCATACAAGACGAATAACACAGGTGAAAAGGCGTTTCTTAAAGTCAAACGTTCAGTCATGTTCAGCGTTACTACAACGTTGGAGTTTTTTTTGTTTTGTTTGTTTGCAAGTGATCGATAGAATTCTGTCCACCGATCACCCGTGGTCTGTATCTGCATTACTTTCACGTGACAATCTCACGTTCTTAATTTGATGAGTATTTGAGGTTTTAGTTTGATACAAGTTTACGTATACTTTGCGATATATTTATAAAAATTTCACCCCCAAAAAATCTGTGATTGCATAAATTGATAAAATGACTTACCTTTCAAACATGGACCAAACTGAGAAACCGCCGATCCCAAAGTATGATACCACCAGTCGCTGGGCGTTCGCACTTTGAATGTCCAAGTGTCCACTTTACCATTTCTTCAATACTGTTTTCATGCGTGCCTTGTGTTCCCATTCGCTGTCCCTCTCCCTCTCTCCCCTCTCGCTCTCTTCCCTGTATGTGGAGTAAAACCTAGATGGTACACTTAAAGAAGTTTCTCTTTGTTCCTTTTAATCTTATTCGTTTCACCTTTGCAAAGAACAGAGGACAGCAGCGTGCGTTTCTGCGGATCGGTGTGAGAAGAGACGGAGGAAGCTCTGCGGTCGAGTTGAAAATAGGCTATTTGTAAGGGTTTCGTAAACGGACGGATGTCGGTGTTTGTCACCTCTTAACTTCTTTCGCACAGTTATGGACTGTTGATGCAGAGTTCATATAATAGCAGAGATCTGGTTAAATAGTTTGTCATAATATAAGTTAGCCTACTAAGAGATTTAATTAACTAATAATCTGCTTAATTTTGCCTTTAAACGTCTCGGTTATGTCAACTGGCAATGACCAAAACTTGTTTCTCCGTAAAACTAATCATTTTTAAGAACAGACATTGCTAAATAAAACAGGGTCAATGATTATCAAGTTGCACTATAATGATCAAAGTAAGACTTTGAAATCTTCATATAGCCTAAGTGTCATAAATACATTAATAAAATTCAAATCTGATATGTTCATTCCACGGCGTAATTTGTCTCTGAACTACATTTAGGCACATGCAAAAAATGACAATAAATTACTCATTTTTATGTCGCTGTAATTGTCTACTGTACGCTAGATGGCAGCCCGATCCAGACATTATAAGCTTGTACAGCGCAGCCTTTCGGCATCCATGCACAAAAAGCCGGTTTCCATGCGCATTATAGTCTACAAAAAACTTCCATCGTTGATAATCTGTTAAAACACACTGAACGATGGATTTTTATACTTTCCAATATAATAATAGTCTGATTCCTCTTTTGTGCCCTGGCTGGCTTGATCTGTTCCCTATCACTGCTAAAGCATTCCATTATAGTGATATCTTTCAAGTCAAAGTATAGTCATCACAAGTCCCAATATGTTTTTTTTTTCTTCAATTATTTATTTGATCGTTTTACTGAGATATGCTTAAGTGACGCGTGAAAATATGCTTTATACATTGATAAGCAGTTTCCAATTAGTATTGTTCTGTCAAATTACGTAAATCGTCAATGGGACCTTCATAGTTCAAATCTGGACGTTGCCATGGGTATTTTTGTAATTAAGACTACAGCTTTGAACACAATACTTTCAACTTCATGAGGCTCGCACCAGTTCTCTCTGCCTCAAATGCATTTGTTTATATTTCACGTGCGCGTATAGTTCGCTTATTGCTTTCATCCCGCTTTTAGCCTCTTCTTTCTGGGGTTTCTTCCTCTTTTTGTGACAATAGACGGTCCATTCTAATCGGGTTTCAAAGTAAATAGCCGCGCAGGGGCGAGCGCAATGTAAATTGTGCTTGTCAGAGCCCTCAGTCGTAGGTAGCGAGGAGCGAGGACTCTAACCAATGGAGTGAAGGAGGTCTTGGCTAACCTTAGCCTCCCATTTTCTCTCCCCCCGATGCAGGGTTCTGACCAGTCAGTCGCCTTTGATTATCAGTTGCCAGCAGCCCCTCTCTTGGCTCCTTGACACGAGCACCATATAAGGCGCAGCGATCTCCATAGAAACGTGTCAGTTTCAATAGTAGTGTCAAAGTTCACTATATACAGACATTCGCGCAGATCTCCGTTTCGGAAACATTGCTCCGCTGGTACTCCCGTTAAAACGCATTCTTTTTTGAGACTCTGCTCCTTACATATTCCATTAGTTGGTTTTTTTTCTTCTTCTTTTTATCGTTGCTGTTCCGACTGGAGAGGTGAAACTACATATGCACTCGGGCGACGTTGTTTTTTTCTTTCGTCGGACCAGATGAGCTTTATTCATGAACATAGATAGAGAAATCCGTTCTTCAGTGTTTCCTCCTCTTCAACCGCGAAGACGGAGAGAGGAGCAAGGAAGGAAAAAGAGGGGAATTTATTTTGCACTGCACTTTGGATCTCCGGTCCACCAAAAAGCTATAATTTTTGCTTCAACGTGAAGAATTTTTATTGCGGTATTTTTTAAGAAAACTGATTTTTCTTTTTTATTGCGTCTGGGATCGCTTTCTCGATACACGATTGGGTTCCCGAATGGCTGTCTGCAATTTACCTCGGAACTGGCCTCCCGACAATTGCATATCCTGATCGGGTGCCTTTCTATCGACTGCGGTATTTTGAATGTATTGATCATTTTCTGCTTCTACTTTTTTTTCCCCTATGAGATTGAGTGCTCCGATTTGAATTCGCGCTGCCGTTCGTTCACGACTTTCCTTTTCCCTGCTCCGATATCCGAGCGACCAGTTCGCTTGAAAGCACTTTTCGGGCCCGAGATATGGCAATGGTAGTTAGCGTATGGCGAGATCCGCAGGAAGACGTGGCCGGAGGACCTCCGAGCGGCCCCAATCCAGCAGCTCAGCCGGCGAGGGAGCAACAGCAGGCGGCGTCAAGCGGCACCACACACTCCGCAGACTCCCAGTCAGCCAGGACCCCCGTCCACACCAGGGACGGCTGGCGACAAGGGCAGCCAGAATTCTGGACAGAGTCAGCAGCATATAGAATGTGTTGTTTGCGGGGACAAATCGAGCGGCAAGCACTATGGTCAATTCACCTGCGAAGGATGCAAAAGTTTCTTCAAGAGGAGTGTCCGAAGGAACTTAACATATACATGTCGTGCCAACAGGAACTGTCCTATTGATCAGCACCATCGTAATCAGTGCCAATATTGTCGGCTGAAGAAATGTTTAAAAGTGGGCATGCGGCGGGAAGGTGAATATATTTTTCTAAACGCAACACTCTATTGCAACACACATGTTTATTGTTCAGAGCCAGTTACGTAAAGCTCGCACATATACAAACGCGAAATAAATTCGCTTTGATTGCTTACTAAAGAGTGTCAGAGGGCGCGTAGCCTACAAGCAGTAGTAAATCCGCTCGCATAGGCAAGAGCAGCATGCATCTAACACAAGTGATATTGTTCACATAGATAGGTTAGCATCAAATGCACCCTTTCAACTCAGCCAATTACATGATTTATTAAACTCACATATGAACACTGTATGTGTGTAAAAGAGAGAGAGAGAGAAAGAGAAGGATAAAGTGTGTGTGTGTGTGTGTGTGTGTGGTTGCGTGTCGCGCGTGCGTGCTGAAAGACTGCACAAGCCTACCGAAAAGACTACTACAGACACTAACCACTTTTTGTACACAGAAATGAAACAAGGGGCTATAGTTTTATCTTTGAAAATAAGATGTGCATCTGTTTTTACGCCGTAGCTTAGAGTAAGGGTTTAGAGGCCTGTCTGTCCCCTCTCAGCCTAAGCTGTATGCGAACAATGGCCTTTGCAAGTCTACTCTTAATAACTGAGAAGAACGAAACTGCTATTAGAGACCTCTAAATTTCTTAAAATAAGAAATAGTTCAACGTAAGATAATGCCTATATATATGCTTTTCGTTGTTACCAATGATAAAAACAAAGTCTTCAGTGCTCAATTGTGGATAAAAAATAAATCCGTTTGAGTGTTAGTATCTTAAACATTAAATTGCCTGTAAACTTGTCACTACACACAAATCTATATTTCAGGCAAAGTAACATTGGAGTGTATAGGCTATTTGTAACAAGAAAGAGGCTGCTGGAATTGAACTAGTTCTGAGTAGTCGAGATTTAAGCTCGATCCTCGTCCACAATGTTTACAACATGCAAATCAAACAAAAACATAAACAATTGTGGTGTGTACGTGTGTGAAGACAAAAAATAAGAGAAACGGCTAGAGTGTTTGTGTGTCTTCATAGAAGTCCATAAACAAAGATAAACATCGCCGCCTAATAATACGTTAAATGAATTCAAGGACCATTTGAAATTATTTATTTTTTCCCGAAACGCAGTGCTAAATAGTTTGTAATTTAGTTGTATTTTCGTAGATGTTAAACAGCAGTCCAGACTACTCATGCACTCGAAGTAAAGCTTCCACATGATGTTTCACAGTTTTAGATGTACATTTCCTCTCCCTTTCTTTCTTTTTGTCAGCGGTTCAGCGAGGAAGAATGCCTCCAACCCAACCGAACCCGGGCCAGTACGCGCTAACGAACGGGGATCCTCTGAATGGTCATTGCTATCTCTCCGGATACATCTCGTTACTGCTTCGGGCAGAGCCTTATCCTACGTCTCGCTATGGCAGCCAGTGCATGCAGCCCAACAATATTATGGGGATTCGAGAACATCTGTGAGCTTGCGGCTCGTCTGCTCTTCAGTGCTGTGGAATGGGCGAGGAACATCCCTTTCTTTCCAGACCTGCAGATCACCGACCAGGTGTCCCTGCTCAGACTGACATGGAGCGAGTTATTTGTGCTAAACGCGGCTCAGTGCTCCATGCCCCTACATGTGGCCCCACTGCTTGCCGCTGCCGGCCTGCACGCCTCGCCTATGTCGGCGGATCGCGTCGTCGCCTTCATGGATCACATTCGTATCTTCCAGGAACAAGTCGAGAAGCTCAAAGCTCTGCACGTCGATTCTGCAGAATACAGCTGCATTAAGGCAATAGTGCTCTTCACATCAGGTGAGTGTGTGAGACGAGGCCTACTTATAGACATAAGGGGGCAATGCAATACGGGTTGGCAAAGCTTCGGCAAAGAAGCTTCACTAGTGGGCCTCAAGCTGGCTTTGTGCTGTAAAATCTATTTAGCGCACAAGTGCTAGACCTATTTTAAATGTATTTTAGATGCATTCACAATATTTACTATTTAAAGTAATACAAAGTATCATGTAGGCCTACTATTGTAGTCAACCGATAATATTATTTTGCAACATTAGCGGAGGCTGACAATAAAGCATAAATTAAATGTATGAGCTTGAATTTGCATTTCAGATTAATTCTATGTTTTTGGAAAATATTCAGGACAATATTTGGTCAATCAAGTGTAGATCTCATTGCGAATATCTCTTCTAAATATGCTCAACCACTGTTCACAGTTGTACACGATGCCACAGTGTACATAGGCCTACACAAATATACATCTGGGGCCCTCTGTTTGAGAAAAGGTTGCTATTATTAACAATTGCTTTTAAGCTAGGGTAGCCTAATATTTAAAAACTCTATTTATCCTCGTAGAAATATCCGCCAGACTGGTGTTAGTCAAATTAATGATCGGTTAGCTAAATAGTAAGAAAATAAACAAACAAACAAAAAACACCTACAAACAATTTTACCAAACCATTGATCGACACCAACTTTGCCCTCACACCTCTAGCATTGTAAAATATGTTTATAATATATTAGTATTTTTTTTTTCTGGGCAACTAACGATAATAACACTTTTCAAGTTTCCGCGCACTGTTGTTTCTGATATTATAACAGCTTAATTGTATTATGTGCGTATTTTATGTCTTAATTAAGGTGATTTGATCTTCGTATGCTAAAATGGAAATTTAATGTTATGAATAATATCGACTTTAATATTTTTTAGCAGTTTGAAATACAATATAAGTCAATTTAACTATTATATACCTTTAAACGTCTTTGATTGTGAGCAAAGGTGCAGGGCAGGCTTACACACACACACACACACACACACACACACACACACACACACACACATAGGCATATATATATGTATATATATATATATGTGTGTGTGTGTATATATATATATATATATATATATATATATATATATATATATATATATATATATATATATATATATATATATATATACATATATATATATATATATATATATACAAATAAAAAAAACGTGTCTGAAAGAGACTAGCTTACTGAGATGTTCTGTAGTGTAGCCATAATATTTGTAGTCTGTTTCCCCTAAGGTGAACATAAAATGAGGCGTTCAAGTTAGTTTAAGTCAGGCCACGGTTCGGTTTACACTTTGTGTATTGCCTTAATTTTCAGAAATATCCGCTAGTGTTGATTAGCATATGTAAATCATGCCAAAAATGTAAAAAACATTTGTAGATGTTTTGAACATCTAATCTTTGCCACCGAAATGTAACAGGCTATTTGTTTCTCAATGACGTCAGTCTCACACAGAACGTTCCTTGCCATTCTTAACAATGAATTACAAAGCACTCAGATATTTGGGTCTGGATTGGGTAATGTTTCAGAACAACTTGTAGACACTTCGGTAAATCAGGTTTTCCTTATCCGGAAGACTTAAAAGCAATATGTTTCGATAATAATTAGTTGGCTATATCTTCTGATTTGTTACCAGACCGTGATGCAGATTGCTGCATAACATTTTTAACATATAGTCATATGTTATACGTGATGGATTAACAATTCATAATGTGCCCCTTGGTTCTGAGTCTTCGCGAGTTCTTTCTTATTAGGTGTAAATCGTTAAGTAAACTATTAACAAAAGCATTCCTACACATACGAAACACAATATTGTAGGCTATTTTGCTGAATTGTCTGTTTTTATAGCAGTGCTATCTGCACATGCTGGCTGTAGCGGAAAGTGGCCCATGAGGTCACATTACTGAGAGATTTTAGCAAGGACTTAGCACAGTTCAGAAGTTCAGAAGGTTATTATTTGACCGCAGTGTGTTCACGTCCAGTCCAATTAAGATCAGTCGCCGAGGCACGTTGCACACAACGTCATTACACTTAAAGTCGTAAATTCAACAAGACGTAAACTCTTATTTTGAATAGGCCTTTCTTCAGACAGAGCCGCCAGTATTAGAATGCTGACAAAATGCGAATTGGCCTGCCTGGCGATAGTGTTCAAGAGAAATGACGTTTGGCGCTGAACTGATTCTTGTAGTCCCAGTGTTTGAGCTATGTGTGTAGGCTACTTCATTGGCGTTTATTGCAAACATGTTTGACGTAGTGTCATTAATTGACATACACTATTCACTCAGGGTGGTTTTCTGTAAAATGCATGTCCTTTTCGTAAATTTAGGCGATTGTGTCCTCAGGCAAGTCCACGGTAATAAATGTGATTCGCTTCCAGCGCCTTGCCTCCTCATTCAAACTCTCAGCAGAGGCAACTGCTGGTACAGGGATTTGCACGAGAAAATGACTCGGTAGCATCTGGAAAGCAATTAGGTTATAATCTCGGTTATTACCATGCCAAATTCTCTTTGAAATATGTGGCTGGATATTTCCATGTTTGACGCCTTCTCCATCCTATTCAGTCAAGCTTATATGCACCCTCGTCCCTTACGAACACTAGTGTTTAGTCTTATTTGTGAGCGCGCATGTGGTATGTCCCCTACAACGCAGGGAATACGTTCTGTTACTCTTGAGGGATTGTGCAGTCGTATTTGTTCATTTATATTACAGGCAGCCTCATACGCTGCGTGATGCATAATGTTGGGCTCGTGTTTGTTCATCTCACTTTGTCAACAACACGTAATGCTGATGCTGAATGATAACCTGGGCCTTTTCTGTGCTGTGTTTTGTCTACTCAGACGCTTGCGGCCTGTCAGATGCTGCACACATCGAGAGCCTGCAAGAGAAGTCTCAGTGCGCCCTGGAGGAGTACGTGAGGAGCCAGTACCCGAACCCAGCCCAGTCGCTTCTGGCAAGCTTTTGCTGCGACTGCCTTCTCTCCGCACTGTCTCTTCGTCAGTAATTGAACAGCTGTTCTTCGTTCGCTTGGTAGGTAAAACTCCTATTGAAACCCTCATCAGGGATATGTTATTATCCGGGAGCAGCTCCAACTGGCCCTACATGTCCATTCAATGATCCGAATGAGCGAGTGAGACAAAAAGACTAAAGGACCAAAATTCTGCAAGCCCTTTCAAGAAGACTATATATATAGGACCTAATTTCTGACCACTTAGGAAGACACTCTTTTTGTCTTCTGGAACCGAAATGGAATATGTAATGTACAAAGATTAAAGAACTGGACGTACTCCCGTGCAAATCCATCGCCGTCATCAAGAACACTCTCCATTTTGTAAAATACTAGTCTTTATTTTCATTTTCTTTTGTTTTTGTTTTTCTTTTGTAAAGAACAAAATACGTACAATTAAAATGAAGAACATCCTATGCGCAGTAAATGAGCAAGACTTAGCGGGAAAGAAATTTCCAAGCAATTATAAGAAATGTCCTGTGTCTATGTATCTCTGTTTTGTATTTTTTCTGGTTCTAAACCAGTTTTTTTCTGTGATTCTATACTAATGATTTTTGATATAACCTTTTGCTTCTTATAATGAGTGCGATATATGTTGTTGAAGATATGTTCTCCAAGAATTAAAATTGAAGTGAGAATTTAAAAATAAAGAAAAACATTAGACAAATAAGACACAGTCTTAATCGCAATGACAATTTCACTGATGGTTGAACCTTCCCCCCACTTGATGCTATGGACATGCAACTTCGGCAAAATCTGACCTCATGGACATTTTGAAGGAGAGGACACCGGTGAAACTTTTTCTTGGTCGTATGTGTGTGCGAGTGTGTGTTGAGTCAATCATCAGTCAGAGATAAAAGACATGAAAAGTCAAAAGCACTTTTAATATATCATTTTCAAATACATTTTGTTTGTTTCGTCTTGATATTTCCGCTATTTCTCTTTTTATTGGATGTTGCCTTTCATTTTTTGCTCAATCCATGATATGCCTGTGCAGAAGGGTCGCGTGAAGTTGTGTGATGGTGACTATACTATTAAAAAGGAAATAGGCAACACTTGTCTCGCTCTCAGCAAATTCAATGTTCTTCGTGCTATTAATGAGCTTTTGGGTGTGCTTTTACATGCATGCATATTTTGGTTTGGTATAGAAGGCTGAAAACGTTTCATTTAAACGTTTTAATACGCTGGCCAGTATGTTGACACTAAAATTTAACCCCGTCAATAAGAGTTTTGAAATACTGTAAAACCTCTATATAGAATACCACATATGTCACATTATGCAAGCATTCGAATACATTTGGTGCATATTTATTCTCTGTGCGGGTTTTGGAGAATACGTGCGTTTCATAGCTTATATGATCTGGAGTCAGCATCGTGAGCAGAATAAAATTTCTGTGACGTAGCTACAGACTGGTTCAAAGATCTACTGCCTGTTTCAGCGCATTAATGTTTAATATTTTCCCAGGCTTAACTGGAAATGCTTGCTCATAGTCAAAAGGAAGATACAGAAATGCCTTCCCTCTGAATAAGGCCACACGGGTTTATTCCTTCTATCACCACAGTTTTGAGAAACGAAGTGGAGAGAAAGAGAAAACAAATCCATCTAAACTCGCAGACTATTATTACTTTGATGTAATTGCGAACTGGATCTGTGTAAGGACAGATGTTTCTCAAGAATCAACAGCAGTTGAATGTGTGATCAATCTAAGATATGTATAATGCCGCATGTAAGCTGGTTCGATATGAGCACTAAATGTGATCTATTGTACCGAGATAGAGAGAAATGCATGTGCAGCCTCGTATGATTGGTTGAAACCACTGAAAGGAAATCACTTGATACTCATGCATGATTATCCTTCATATGCACGTAAATGCATTTCGCATATGATGTGACAACGTACAATGACAAGAACTTTCGCTGACCACAATATCACTGAAAATGTAACTGAGTAGGCTACTGTTAGTTAATGTTACTCTTTGAATTCAAGTTCGTTATTGTTTCGCATAGAGAATGACCGAATCACAGAAATAATATGCTGGGTCTGCTCTGATTATTCGTGATACATACTTTTTCAGTAAACCTACCAGGTAATACTGGCTGCTGCCTGTTTCATTTAAATAATAATTTAGCTTATCGCCTTTAAAAGCTATTTGTGGTTCAACATTCAGAAGCTGATCGCAAGAAACCACATTGGCAAAATATTCAGCATTATTCATATTCGATATATATATATATATATATATATATATATATATATATATATATATATATATATATATATATATATATATATATATATATATATATATACATATATATTCATATATATTCATATATATTCATATATATTCGTATTCGATGGGAAGATCAGCGTTAATTTCATGAAATAATCTAGAATACAATTTTAAGGGACTGTTAGCTTGTTGGTGATAAAGTTAACGATCATGTGTAGTCTATGCTGACTTTTAGGTAGGCCTATAGCCTTACTAGACCAATACATTAGCGCTGTAAAAATAATTTCCATCAGAAAAAAGTCAAACGCAAGCGTGACCATATATATGTGTGACTATGGAGAATAATTGCGCATGGGTTAAATTAAATATGGTCAAGTTTAGGCTATTAGGGGGAAAAGATGCAATACACGGGGGATTCTATTGAGGACAAGTTGAGACTTTGTTGCTGGAAACCAAACATGTAATAGGAATGATTTTATACCGATATAGTTGTGTTGTCAATTTTTAAATCAAAGTCAGATTTAAATGACCTAAATATGGCAACAAATGCAAGTGTGCTCTTGTTTTTTTTTTATATATAATGCTTCGACTAAAGTGTTGACCACCTGTGTTGAGCTGCGATTTAAAACACTTTCATGTTCAGCATTAATGAGATCAAAATCCCTGAAGATTTTTCCCTCTATTTCACGGGAAATAGCAGAATGAAAGGAACACAATCTATTGAGATTTACATTTGTTGGACTTGAGGCTATATAAAGCAATAGTTGCTAAGGACCGAATTCGTGCCATGTGTTCCTAATTAACAAAGCAAAAATTATCCATAAAATAACATGAATCATATACAACAAGAAAGGGTCTATTATAGTCTCTGTGTGAGGTGCATGTCAGCCTATGTTGTGTAGCCTACTAACTTTCGTTACTTGTTCTCTACTGCAGTACATTTTAAATGCATATGTTCTCATAATTGTCAGTCAGTGGTTTCAGTCAATTTCTTCACTTAGATTTAAAGTGGGTTAGGAGGTTAGCATGGCAGTTTTACCTCACTAAAAAGACTACTAAATGACTGAGACACATACAGTTTTCCTACAGAAAATAAATAGTCACTGCGGGCATGGAATGTAACTGCTGTTAGCTCAGTCACGCTTGACTGAGGTACTGAGTGTTTATCTGACACATTTAGGATATTCGGACATAATTTATGTTCTTTTTTTTATGTTGTCAGTGTGCAAGGGAAGAACAGATACCTAAAAAAGGAGTTAGACAGTTGTTACTTCGATTTGGGCCTTTGGTTATCACACTTAGTATCTAAACCAAATGCGGATGCTTAAGCTTGTTAATGTGACTTCGTATCTATCTATCTATCATCTATCTATCATCTGTATCTATATTTATCTATCTATCTATCTATCTATCTATCTATCTATCTATCTATCTATTTATCTATCTATCTATCTATCTATCTATCTTATCTATCTATCTATTCTATTCTATCTATCTATCTATCATCTTATATGCATGCAGTCTTCCCTCTATTCATCAATACGCACGTTAGCCTATGTGTTGATGAAAGTGTTCAATTAATTTGGAAGGTATTGTAGGGGAAGTTTTTGTTTGAAATAATGTTGTTTGAAATTCGTCCATTTTGCACTTTAATTACACAAATTGCCTGTTTTCATTGTGCCACAGGGGCCATATGCAGGCTATGATCGCTACGTTTCTGTTAACATTCTCAATGATCACTGCATAATTCTACGTCCACAGAGCTCCCAGCAAGCTTAAGCCGTGGATCAAATCCAACACAACAGGATATAAAATATCCCCAGTTGTGAACGTAACATAAGGCGACGCCTGTGCTTGCATGTGTGTGCGTGCGTGACTTAGTTGAACCGTATAGTTGTGTCGTAGGTGTGTGTTCTACTTCGAGTGTGTGTGTGTGGTCGGGCCTGGTGTGAGGTAAAGGGAGGCGAGAAAGCACAGATCGCTGTGTAAGCGATCCCTTTGTGTTGATTTAGGTAGACGTTTGCTGTATATAAACGTTCAAGGCTCGATAATATCATTGCCTCGCCAGATAAATAAAGCTTTGGCCAAACCATTGGGTCAGCTATCGATCCCTTCGGCGTACAGAGAGAAAGGGAATGAGACGGCACAGGGACAGAAAAGAGGGGGTCTCTTATTAGCATTCCATAGCCATGACCGACCACTGACAAGTAAAAGAGATATCTAGCTCAACGCCATACATCTCCTGCTCTGCATACTTTGCATTGGATAGCCTAATAAAGTTCACTTGGCTTGTCAGTGACAGCAATGAGGATAAATAAAATAAAACCACATCGTTTAAAATACTTATTATGTAATTATGAATGCAAATAATTTGTGAACACACTTGATTTCGAGATTAAACCACTCTTTTCAAATAAAAAATAAGTTTTTAGATGGGGCGATTTAATTTATAAAACAAGCTAATTGTTTAAAAGTATGTTTTACACTAGCAAAGCAAAGTAGCCTTTTTTCAAAGGATAGGCTACCCATGCAAAAATATCTATTTACAGTTTCTTAACACTGGAAAACTTTCCCACATGGAATTGTTGCAAGTTAAACAACAAATAAAAAAAATAAAAATAAAAAAACGCGATCAAATCTTACCCAACAATGTCAGCTTTTTATTATTTAGTTTAGTTTTCTCCAAACGTTTTTTTTTTTTTCACTCCCACCCATCGTCCAGTCTTTATCTTTCTTTGTTGTTTTAAAATATGCATGTTCTCCGGAATGCTAGTCACGGGTCCAAACTTTGCGTCCAACCTCCCACATGAAATGATCCCCCTTAAAGGGGGCTCAATATGTCTCAATCTGCACTTCGGTTCACTCAAAGCATTTGGGTACAGGGGACAGACTCTAGAAAAAAGATAAATTAAACGACAAGTCACCGAAGAGCGACTTTATCAACACGTCTTGACGAAGAGTGGAGACAGCGACAGCAAGATTTTGAAGAATTGCGCAGATGTCCACTGAAAAGTAAGAAAATTCGTTTTCATTTCGTCCCCCTTAAACGCGCGCGCGCGTGTCTGTCTGTTGGGGCTCCCGGATGCGCGCGCCTGTGGAAGAGTGTGCGTGAACGCGCGTTGTGGTAGAATAGCTCAATAGAGATGGAGAGCGGAGTTGGAGGGGAGGAGCTCTGTGGGAAAGCAAGAAACTGGAGGAATGTCTCAACGTGCGTGTATGTATGACTCCGACTGTCATTAACAACAAATCAATCAACACGTGGCATTTAAACTCCAAAGTGCCAGCTTTCCGTGTTTGTCTGTGTGCTGAAGAAATAAATCATTGCCCGGAAAAGGGAGCTTTGGGAAAACGGAAAGTTTGCTTGAAAGGGAAACGTGAAACAAGAGGTTATAGGAGGCGACGCAGACGTAGTTTTACAACTGCGACATATTAAATACACTTTCGGTCTTATTTTTAACAAGCGGGTTGACGCTGAGTGATTAGCTACGATATTCGGCAGCAATTCATGTCAAACTTAGAGTCTCGGATAGCCTACTGATTTAGAGACATTTATTAATATTCTTACAATCTCCGATAGGCTAGGCTACTCCATCGGGAAGAAATTAAAAGCATGCTTTTGTTACCGTATATATATATATATATATATATATATATATATATATATATATATATATATATATATATATATATATATATATATATATATATATATATATATATATATATATATATATATATATATATATATATATAATACACCTTTCAGAGATAGCCTAGACAGAGGACAGTTTTCTTCATTCGAATTTTCCCTTCAGGAACTGTATAACATGCTGACGTCAGATTATCGTGAGATCTTCAAGACAAAGCGCATGTAATTAGTGTATTTATTCAGGGATGCAAAAATGTTTCCATAGACATACACAAGCATTTTTGATCCTTACCACATGGGCAGTAAAGAAATGTCGTTGCTACATACCTGATAACGTCCTGGCTTTTCAGCAATATTATTTACTGCCCGTTTTTATAATACACAACAGATGGTTTGCGCCTGTGCTACCGCAGCCAGCGACACTCCCAATTTTACTCAGCAGCATTTTGTTGCAGTTGCGTTTAATACTTGGACTAAATTAACAATGACCCACTTTTCGTATACAGACGGCTTTATCTATTCGATATAGCATACATATTATTCAAATGTCAATATATACACATACACAAAAATATGTAATTGTTGAGTCATGAACAAATATGTAAAATATCACATAGGCCTACATCTATATCTAAATGCACTATCTTTATCTATCGATCTACATTTATTTTTTATAAACTCAACATAAAACAAATAAGCATTTCTAGTCACTAATTCATAGCAGGCGGCCTGACAGGCTTGGTGAATTATGTTGTGGTTAATATTGCCCTAATTTCGGTTTTATTTGCCTAATTTCTCAGCATGAGTTCTATTTTCTTTCATAATAAATGACTGAACCGTTTTGCTCGAGGGATATTTTTCATCCCAGTTATATCGAGACCGGGTCTTGACAGAGGCATTATCTCTCTTGCTCCAGTGTTGGTCCCTGCCACGGCTCTCTGATCCCACGCCTTTCCTCCTTTATGCTGCCTGTCTTGCCTATAGTTGTCGCAATTTGTGCGTTTGATAAATACATACGCATTCCCCCACTTCCAACAACACGCTAAAACGTTTCTATATAGTGGCTAAACTGCTTCAAAAGTAACGTGAACATACAGATAGGGTATTTAAAAGAGTATGTAGCACATATATATATATATATATATATATATATATATAAAAAAATATATATAGGCCTATATATATATATATATATATATATATATATATATATATATATATATATATATATATATATACATTATAGGCCTAATATAATAAATAAAAAAAGAGATATTTTTGAAGTTGACAGTTTACAAGACGTAAATATTTAAAAGGCCTTTATTTGTTATAAGATACTTATTTTAAGGCCTGGGGTAAGGGATTCGTTTTCTTTATGGATAAGTCACAAAGCCAGTTTTCTCGTGCGCTTAAATAATTATGTGCGCGCGCGCTCACGTGTGATTGTCTGTTTATGTCTAAAGGTGGGGGTCGTCTGAGGATTCGAGGAAGGGAGGGAGAAGAAGGTGGGCTCGTCCGTTCTTTTAGAATGACCTGGCTCCACAATCAACCAATTTATGGTATTAATCTGAATATGGTGTGGTGTTCCATTGATTAGAGGCGAAATGTGTACCCAAGCTTTTCTTTCCCTTTAATCAGAACGCAAGGAGGTCTGATCCGTTACCAAAGGCACTCCCAAATATCCCATCCGCTGTTCTAGCTATCTCTGTGCGCATTTATCCCTGAAATTCAAACCCCTGCCCCCCCACGTCCAAATTCATTTGCATTCGTTGATGATATCAATAAAGAATAGCAGGGATCCTATTTGGTTGTGGCAGGGCTGGGGGAAGGTGGCGTATTCGGTCAAAACTGGACAGAGAGGACGAAGACCCTGAGGTCAGCTGACCATTCAGTGCTCGGTGGAGGGAGGCGGAGGGGTCTGGAGAGGCTTATTTGAGAGCAGGCGTGCTTTGTAGCCAGGCAATAAAAGGAGTCAACCACAAAGCTCGTCATACTTCAAATACACCCCATCACGTCTTCTATCTCCATACCTCTCAACGGCAAAATCGGAGGAGAAGGAAGGCTACGTAGCCTTTAAGAGGGTAATTCTTCCAAGTTTGCTTTAGTTTTTCACCACCGAAATCATACACGGGGAGTTGAAATGATCACAACTACCAAAATCTCAAACTTTTAAAGACAAAGGCCTACTGAAAATCTACAAATGACATTTGGAAACAATTCGACCGTGTATTCTCCTCCATCTAGGCTATGTTTTTATTTCAGCGCAGCTGTGCATTTTGTTTCTGTAGTTTACGCAAATTCATTTAGTCCTAAATTTGATTATAAAACGGGATCTCAACTATTACCTATTGAACAAATAGCATATGACAAGAGAGATTGTGCGTGGCTAAATGTGGAAATGTTGTATGAGGCCGGTTGTCAAACGGCTCATTGGACGAGCTACGGCCAATCCGCATGTGGACCTTTCAATCATTTCAAGCTGGATGACGAGGCCCGCATGTCCTAAATACATTTTTGCATAAATGTATTTTTTTATATACAGGCCTATGTAATATTTGCTTCATATTTACATGAGATATAAAGAGGCAAATTATAAACTGATGGTTGGGAAACCATGTAGTTGTAGAGAAGAAAAAAAGCTCAATGTTGTCAATGTAGCCAGAGTATTAGTAACCAAGGAAATAAAAAATATCACTGATAGGAAAATTTATGACTAGAATCTTAATAATGAAAACGTTTTCAAATCATGACGTGAACTCCTTGCAGGTTAACTTGGTCGTCTCTGTAGATATTTATTTATTAGCATATAGTCCTGAAGTATTCACTTTGAACACTGAGTGTTTAAGTTCCCATTCCAAAAGAGACGTGAACTTTTCAGGTTATTGGCAACTTTTGGATAACTCTTACTTAACCCTTTCTCCTTGCAGCTAACTTTGTGAAACTTCCACTTAATGTAAAGATGCACAGATTGGCAATATGTTGGGATCGGAATATACAAGCTTCCACTACGGCACAATAACCCCCCGTGCTTTCGTTCATGCAGGTTCACCATGAAGGGTAGAAGAGTTCGCTTGTGTAGATCAACTTTTAAAATATAATGCCGGGTTCAAAGCGAAGCAAATCCTGTTCTCATTGTAATAATTGAACATAATACGCAGCTTCTCTGTTTCAAAATGATCATTATAACCAATAATTAGCTTTATTATTGCTTGAAGATACCTGGACAATAGTTCGCGCAAAGATTGTTTGATATCGTGTTTACATTTCTCTTTGGTGTGTATTCGGATTTCTGTGAGGTCTGAGGATGGCGGCTTTGTTGGTGCTCTTGGCGTTCTCATGCCTTTGCAAAGGGTTCTGTCAAGACTGTTTCGTTTCTCCCTTTATTTGCTAGATGGCGCTCTGTGTTCTGGGACCCTCAGTTAGAGGAACAAACGGTCCTCGGTTTATCTGTTTCCCTTTTCCATTGTTCATCCATACTCAGTTTTAAAGCTTCTTTTCCTTTTCTTGTCCTTCACACTTTGTATTCGGAAAACATATATTTGAATGTGCACTAAAATAATAGGCCTAATTATAAATTTAGTCTATGATTACGTTTAATTTGTAAATGCAACTTAGAGTTGTGCAGGCTGTTTTCAGTATTTTATGGGTTTACTGTATTTTATGATGTTATATCACATATGATAAATTATGCTACTTTGGGATTTGATCATTTAATTGCTGTAGACTATGAAATTCTTTATAGAATTATTAAAACTGTTTATGATACATTTATCCAAATTTCTTCTCTGTTTCTGTAAATCATAAAAAGCGCACCACGTATTCATTATTTTTTAGCTAATCTACGCATCTATGATTTCAATACATTTTAAGTTTGTATCCAACTCACTCAGTAATATTTCAATGGACTGCAGTCAATAAATTTAAAACAAGATGATATCATTTCGAATAGGGTTCTAAAATGTGTTTTAAACACTTGAAGTCTCGGTAGATTTTCTTCACACACACAACACAAAGTCGCACCTATAATTTTATATTATTACGTTTTAACAGACAGATATAAGTGGATTTATTCATATTTCCACGCAAAACCTCTTCTGTTAAGAAGATATATTGCAGCATTTACACTTTCTCTAAATAGTGGATTGTCCATATTTGACATTGATGAATGTGCCCACGATTTGAAGAACATTTAAAGATGTCGTTTATATGTTATGCCAGATTGCTCAGCGGACGATGAGAAGCACCAGTCCGAACAGGATTCACCAAAATTACACATACAATATAAAAAGAGAGATTATTTTACCCCTCGTTCTATTTCACATGACAAGGATAATATAATATAAATATATTGGTTCAGTTTTCTGTTTTGTTTTATGTCACGTGTAAATGCCGCTGTTTAGGACATAATTTATGTTATTAAAATTTTTGCATACATGTTATTCACTCAGGTAAACAGTTTATTTATTTATTTATTTGATATGATAAGCTGTTCATTTTATGATAGGCTGTTCATTTTACGTTGGTAGAATTTTAGATTTGCATTATATCCGTATTATATTTTTTATATTATACTATATTTTACCCAGTAATGGAGGTGACAAAGCTTGTGTCTATTAACTGTAATAAAAAACAGTGCTGTAGCCTATCTCACCACAGTTTTCCTGTATGCTGAGTCCCCCTGAGCCACTCAAACCTCACAGAATTAGAGCGTTGATCACAACATATTACTAGCCTGTGTGTTTAATGTTGTGTTTTTGTTTGTTGCTGAAATTGAACTTCTTAAAATACATCGTAGACCATATTAAGTTGTTTAAGGTTGAAATAAAAATTAATGTGTTGTATTAAAAAAAACATAAAAATTGGCATCAATTAATCTTTTACAAAAAAATAAATAATACATTAAAACTTTAGATTTTTTTAGATAAATCGTAGTCTTATCTGCATTTAAAAGAACCAACTACAATACTACTCATTAACGTCTTTTAGAAAGCAGGCTAATCAATATTTATAGGCTTAATGTTACTGTTGTTTATATAGGGGAACATTCTCAAAAGCAATTGTTCCATGGTAAATAAGGGAGATTTGAAGCATAATTCTATAGCTCCACTAGCACGAGATAAAAGCGAAATCTGACTGAGAAACGGGTACAAAAGTCTTCCTCGTGCTTGTGACATTGCTCGCTGTCAGGATAGTTAGCAATGTTCTAATATGGACGGTGGCTCCAGAGGCTCATCTCTTGGGGTTTTAATTAACAAGCTGTCTCAAAGCTGTAGAGATCCATCAAACAGTCTCTCCCCACTTGCAAACCCCCCTTTCCGTCTGAACAGTCTCGCAGCCTCTTTGGCGTTACTTGAGAGTTCTCCGTGACTCCCCATTCAGCTTTGTTCCTGTATGAATTCGCTTTATCGAATGTCAGATTACATCGCAGCGTAGTTCCTATGTTTGACTTTAGGTTTGTGTTCGCATGGACAGTGAGGTGTATGTGTGTGTATCTGAAGAGGTAGTGAGGAGAATATGACACGTTTAGAGGTTTCTTTATCTTATGCACAACCAAAAGGAGCTATGATAAAACGCAGTGGCAGGTTTCAACTTCAGCTTCTACCTCATCCACACACACACACACTCACACTCACCTACATCACATGCACAACTGGGAGTGAACGTCCCCCCTACGGAAAAGGCAGGGGCGAGTTCAGGGTCAACAGCGAGCGCTGTCCATGGTCCTATTCAGAGGTGCCTGGGTGCTCTTATCAAATTAGACAGGACAAGTTTCAAATCGATGCCATCGCCTCTATCAAGAGACTGCCACTGGTTTACAACCCTTAACAAGAAACCCTGACAGTCAGGGCTCCAAGCGCAAATACACACCTCTGTCACGGTGATGGAGCGATCATGACCGCTAATGGACGGGGAAGAAAGGGTGAGATAACACACTAGATAACAGGTGATGCTCATCTGAATATCGTTGCGAATAACGCGCATGACCAAACGACCAAGTTTCTTTTTTTTTCCTTTTTTTCTTCGACAGTATGAATTGAGACAATGCTAGATTTAAATACAAGTATATCATAAGTGTTTCTTAACTATGCTCGTTTTATTTTTTATTTGACATATATTAATACATACGTGTTTTACACGTAAACAAATAAGATGAAACGAACAATAAAAAGTGTATAAACAATTTGTGACAGCGCATATGTAAGGTTGTTTGAACATAGAGAAAAAAAAACATTTGTTTCGTTGATTTATGAAGTTATTTAAAATATCCAAATAGGAAACTAAATATTGCAGCAAACCAAATCAATGTATGAATTAAAAAAAATTCTTGTATGTACTTTGTGAATTTAATTAATATTTTTTTAAGGATATATAATGCCTTTCTTTTCTTCTAAATTGATACTTTGGTGCTTTGGATTCTGTATTTCTAATTCTCTTAAACTTAACATTGTTGCTATGAATAGTAATGAACTAAGCTTATGCTTTTAGCATTTGTTTTAATCATAGCATGAACCTAAAATTCATTTCAAGATAAAAATAACTGTAACGACATGGTCATTTATAACATCCGTTGTCTTATTTATTCAGTTTATTTTAGTTCAGTTTAGGCTTCCTTGACTCTCATTCCGACTTTCAGGTCCACTCCAGAAAACTAAAGATGATCCATTTGAACTTATTTTTAACTCTCGTTCTTATTTAATCTTTTTTCAGGAATGTTACTTTCCTTCACTGTCTCACATTTTGACGTTTAAGATAAAGAGAAAAGGAAGGTCTGTTTGTACTTGCACACTGGAAACCTCGTCAGTTTCTCATTCCCTGACAGATTCGTTTTAAGGGAGTCGCCTAAAACAATAATAAAGACTATTGTTCTCGAGCTGACTTAAAAGACTATCTGGGCACACATTTTACCCGCCTTCGCTTCGCCCAGGTACACATCATACCCATCAACGTACACATCATTCCCATCAAAAGTTATGCTATCAGAAACCCTTGAATATGGGTGGCGTTTTTCATCCTGGATGCTGATTCTGAAAGATACATATAAAAGAACAGGTAGTCGAATGGAAGGACACAGTGGTTTGCAGCAGTGACGGTTGTCAGGGAGATAGAGAGATAAAGAGAGAGAGCGAGAGAGAGAGAGAGAGAGCCTAGTCTATTTTGTATGAACAGCACACTCTAAAAGCGCGAGACACGGCACAGAATTTAGGAGAGGTAGACACGGCCTAAACGTGAGTGTGCAGCCACGAATCTGCAGCCAATTAATGGAAACCCATTCATCCATTTTATCACCCCATATATGTGCGATATATATATATCACACCTTCACACTCATACACTCTCCTCTGTCTACCTTGTAGCCTGTCAGGCTGTTTTTAACGGCAGTCCGTCAGACGGGCACCTCTGTGGCCTCGCTAATTTGGGTTCATTGGATGGCAATAACTTAATTTAGAGCCTCATCTTTTGGGGCGTTTCTTAATGAGGATGCGCTGTGCAATAACGTGCCGGTTATTCAGGTGGGAGCAACCAGCACCGTGCACCAATGTGTTTAGCCTCCAAGGAACCCGTTAAGCTTGATGAGACTCATCTATAACGCGTGATTGAATACCTATAAGCTTCTGACGAGACAAACCCGCGCGCAACGGACTCTCAAGCCCTGACTGAAGAGGCCTTCAGCCGTTCCTCCAACCTCACATCACACAGAATCAAGAGGAGAGTGGCGCATAATAAGAGTTTTAAGGCACTGTTGTCTGGTTTCATTGAAAAGGCCTCTTGTTGTTTAGAGAGGATCAGGTTTTATCGTGTCCTAACCCTGGGTCGCTGGATATCACGGTGACCCGCCTGGCACCCTATGTGGGAATTCCATCTCTAGCTGTAAAATGACAGGTTGTAACGCTCCGAGCGCTCCGGTTACTTATGTGACCTTAACCAAGTGATTTAAGTCCAGGTCTTCTGGCCCTTGCTCTGAAAGCCCCCTATTAAGAACTGAGTGGCGAGAAATATTTTTAGACAAGTGTGGGACTACAGGACGTATACTAAAGTATATAGGCCTCACTGCAGTTAACTAACACGCTTATGTTTCAAATGTTACAGCCAGCAACTGTTAAATGGGCAAAATGGGCATTATAATTATGCTATACAAATATTAATACTATTAATATATTAATGCTATACCAATATTAATACTAATTAATATGATTATAATAATAGGCTACTAATACTATTATTATAATAATAGGCTACTAATACTATTAACTTTATAGAAACCCATTAAATATCAGATCAAACATCTGTTTTAAAATTAGAAACGACGGTAAAATAATAATAATAACAATGATAATAATACAACAACGATTCAATTAATTTGGCAAATACTGTCATTGCGTTATAGGCTAACTGACATCTGAGAATAAATAGTTTTCGTGTCATGTTTAATTTTTAATTTGTCTTGTAACAGTTTTATGCTGACGTTAGTAAAATATATTAAATCCTACAATAGAAATATTAGCTTTATGCCAACAGGCGTTGCCCTAAAAGTCGTTTTTTTTCTAGATTTAGATGGACCGTGTTCTTTCATTCGTTGTCCTGTTTTATGACACATAATATATTTGACGGGAATTTATCTTTACATAAAAGTTGATTGGGAGCTGATAATTGTTTTGATGCCTTATTGCCATTCCCTTTCATCACATAAACTGAATTCAGAACATTATATTCTCTGACCTGCTCTGAAATCAGTTTATGCGGGCGCCTGCTCATATTGTTGAATCCCAAAGTCCGTTTATCATTGTCCAAGAAAGAGCAGTGCAATATTTATCCAGAAAAAATATCCCTCTTTTATTGTATTTATTATTATTTTCCCAACGGATCTGTCGGTGTGTTAAATGAAGCACCTGAGATCCCAGGATGTGAGACTACAACAATTACTCTCAAAACGCAATAATTCGAGCAAGTGTTTCCTAAAACACTGCATAGCAACACAGGACAAATTCAATCTCTGTGTTTTTTGTCTGCTCTTGCATACTTATGACATCCTCACATAACTTAATGAAAGTTGCCTTCCCTTTTCCCTTTCAGAAAGAGGCGTGTGATCCATTTTGTGCAACGTGCTTCACTCAATTTCACACACACTTTGTCTAAAAAATATCAGAATCCAAGACAGAAGGGGGGGACAGAAACTTGAAAGAAATCATTAAAAGCCAAGCCTCTGCCAGCAGCAGCTGTCCAGATCTGTGTGGCGTGATCACCCCAACCATCTCCCACTCTCATGACACATTACCGGAGCTTTAGCGAGCGCCAATGTCCGTGCGCGCCCGCGCGTGTGGGTGAGAAAGGGTGTGTGAGGTATGTGTGTTATATGAACTAATAGCAATCAATCAAAAATGGACAGTGAGGGAGACAGCCATATTTTAGATAGCTAGAGAGATAGATAGATAGATAGATAGATAGATAGATAGATAGATAGATAGATATTGAAGTGGTAAAAAAGAGTGAGAATTTGAGAGTGTGTTGTATTATTTGAGTTTTTTTTCTTCTCCAGGACACAATAAAACATCGATTGTTGCGGTTTGCTGACCCGTAAAATTTGGGGGCTAGATTTCCCTTCAGAACCGAGCATATAATTATGCAAATAGAGATCTGACAGCGATCTGGTGAAGTACTCCCGAAGACAAGGGCCCGGAGGAGTGACAGTCCAGCTTCAGCAAGTGCTCGACTCTTTGAGAATAGTTCATATTTGGCGGCGCATGAGAGAATGGGAGGAGACGAGAGCATGTGTGACAAAACGCGGATAAAATTGAAATATCAATCAAGCACGTCATAGACTTCAAATACGCAACGTTATTTTTGCTGTCAAGTGCCACTCTTGTGCAGCGAGTGTGATGACAAAAAGTGTTGAGAATGAAATGAACACATTACATGGTGTTTAAAGTAAGAAAATTCTAAGGTGAGAAATAAGTTTTAGAGTCGTAGCTCATTCGTTTTGCACAAATCCCACCGACAGCTGACACACTTTAGGCTTTACAAATTTCAGCGGTGTTTAAACAATTAGAAAACATCACAAAACTAGTTTGGAAAAAAGTAAGAGAACACAGGCTACATGAGGAATTTTTGCAAATTGCATTTGTATGTTATTGTGTTATGTTATAGAAAGTATATCTTCATGGCTTGAGTTTATCACTACAGCTAAGCACCGCGTTCTCTATGCTTATTCAGAAGTTAAAATTATTATTTTTTTTGTTTAAATTTATTACGCGTCGCTTAAATAACTCAAAAATGCAACTTTAAAAATAAATCCATACAACATATTACTTGAAACACTTTTGTGTATTTATTTCTGAATTACAAGACTTTTTTTTGTGGGGAGAAGTTTATTTGATACAACTGTCCTAATTGTAATAAAATTGCCTCACCAAAAAGCTATTTGGCTACAAAAGAAATGTTAACTTTGCTATTCCTTATGAAAACTTTACATTTTGTTTTTAAACTATTATGATGTGAAAACTATTTACCCAAAGTCATGTGAAGCCAAAGTCAACGTGAAGCAACAACACATGCAATATGGCACTTTAAGAAAAAATTTAAAACAAAGTGGACAAAAGCCATATATATAGGCCTATATATATATGTGTGTGTGTGTGTGTGTGTGTGTATGTGTGTGTGTCACTGTAAAAAATATTGTTGGTTTAACTTAAAAAAAGTAAGTAACCTGGTTGTCTTATAATTAAGTTCATTGAACTGGAAAAAGTGAGTTAATACAATGAAGGAGAATAATTCAATCATCAGAAACTCAAAATTATATGTTATCTGAACTAAATAAATTATTAAGCTGATTTAACAAAGGAAAAAAAATGTTGTGATTACTAATCATGAAAAGATTTATATATAGGCCTATATATATCACATTTTTTTACATTTGGAAAAAGTAGGCAACATGAAAAGTTAGTTAGGCTACACCCCTTGTAATAGTCTTTAAAAAGTTTTCTATACAGCAACATGTACAAAGTTTTTTATACGTCTGATTTCTTTGAAACGAACCGCGAATTTAATTTTCTAATGATTTTCTCCTAGCTCATTATCATCCTTACTTTTTCGTTAATCTCTAATACTTTCGTTAATCTTAATTTCCGCGGGTTTCACGAGTTAAGGTCTAAAAAAAGCAGTTGAAAAAAAAAAAAAAAACTAGGTGCTATAGACATGGCTTCATCCGATACTTCTCTGTCTTTGACTGACACTTATTTTGGTTAACATTGGTCTCATTGTAAAGGGCTCGGCTCGATCTAGACACAGATATCAACTTTCGTGATAGAGTTCCACCGCTGATACGTGAGAAGAGCGAGTCATTCTCCGAGCAGGCTCACCTTCCCTGGGAACAGAGCGGAGAGGAGAGCCGCTGGAGCAACAGGCTTTATCGGGCTCCGAGGATCTTTCCCCGTCAGGTTGAACTTTAACCCGACAACTTCTTGGGTTGAAAGTGATGCCTTTACGATCATTACGTTGTAAATAAGAGTACCCTGTGCATCGGTGTCTTTAAGTGCAAGGTGAGATATGTCTATCAAGCTGCTCGCAAAGGTGCATGTTATTTTAGCTACTTGTTTTATTAAGTACAAATAAATAGATAAAAAACGAGACAATTATTGCGACAATTAAAATCAAAGATCGTTACGCAAAATTTTTATAAAGATTTTTATTTAATTACAGAAAGTATGAAGATCATTATTACACTCAAATGATATGGAAATGAAGTGAACGAGTAATCAGGGCACACAACTGCCATCAATTCAAAGACGAAAGACTAACATATTTAAACGATTTATGAAAAGTGGAGTTAAAGTAACATCATGTTTTCATTGAATGCAGTCCCATCGAAAGCTAATCAAACTTATTTATACAATTTAAAACAATTACAATTGTGGAGCAAACAACACAACTCTTCATAGTGATTAAAATGTTTTTTAAAAAACATAGAATCTCGTCGATTAAAATATTATTGTTTAAAAATGAGTCCTAATTTGCAAACCAATTAGGTTTTCGATTTGGTTTAAGGCTGCACTTAGCGCGAGAGTGACATTCACATATGGCTTGTCAGTCTACGCTTGCAAAATAAACTAGAATAAAAGATAAACGTTGTGTGTGTTTTCCTAAGGCAACAATATTGAGATCGGAGTAAAGCAATTTTAACGAAACATTATAAGCAACTTGCAGTTGATCAGTGGCATCTAATGAATATTTGCAGGTATTAAAAGTTGATTTAATTGTAAAAATAGTTTCAAAACATGAAAGCATCTGGGATCTTGCATTTCTTCCATTGTAGTAACATCAAAAATAATGTATGAAATATGCATAAAGCACTATTTACAATGCTTATACCTTGAGCAATCCAAATAACCAATTACAAATTCTAGTTCTATGATGAGAGATTCATTTTCAAGCTATAGCAGAGTGATCTGTTGACATGCCTGAGCCTCTGCTAATACTACATTGTCCAGGAGACAATGTTTCTTGTCTTGGCTGAGACAGTAACATCACGTATTTAGCAGAGGATGACAGTAAGGTGTTAAAACAGTCCAAATAGTCATGGACTCAGCAAAAAAAAGGGCAGGTTAAATTAGCAAATACCTCAAGGAATGGCTTTTGTACTTTGGAAAACATTAAATCTCCCTGATCCTGACGCATACGATATTCCCAGACTGACATGTCGGCTCTGTTAATGGGAGATATTCCTAAAACTCATGCTCGCATAAGGTTTTAAGGGATTTAAAAACAAAGGAGGATTCTTTAAATCTGTCATGCTGTCAATGGCTTACTTCATTGTGTTCATTCTTAATCTAGTCTCAAGATAGCCATTGAATGGATGTGCAAGTCTGCAAGTTGCTTTTTCCCAGTTAAAGTTATATGTATGGAACAAACAACCCGTAAGCCTTTAGCATCTGATATACAAAATTCCTAAGCGCTCCAGAATTTTAAAAGCAAGAAGGATCCCGGTCAAAAAGAAACAATGTGGGGGAAAATCAATACAAAGACTTTGCAGGCAGGCACTAGGACCTGCCAGAAATGTGTGTGTGCAGGTGCTTCCCAGGCATTAGCTCAGTTCAGGACAATGTCAGGATAATTAGAGGTGCATCAAGAGGCGGTGTGCGGCGCCGCCTGTCAGCCTTAATCTGGCCACCGATGGGCCACCACCAAATCCACACAGCGGCCCACAGGAGGCACAAGCAGTGAAGCCATATTGCTTTGACAGTTGCACTCATCCAGAAGTAATGCAAAACGCTATTCTGATGTATACAGGCTGACCCTGCGCTCCTCAGAGTTACAATACACTGGGAGGAGGACTTCAAGGAGGAATATCTTTCATAAAAAGAACAGAGGAGAAAAGCAACTAAGAGGTTGACAAAGCTGGGCTGTGGAATCTGTGAGCCCTCTATAAGTCATCGTGTTTTATACGGTGGGAGCTGCGTGTGGTGACCGGGCTGGAGGAGGAATCATCCTCTTGGTCCTTGAGAGCATTGCTAAAGAACTTGAAGATGGACTGAAAGCTCTTCCATGATGTTAACTCGTGCTTCTCAGTTCCTGCAAAACAGAACGGCAGGGTGGGTGTGAAAAACACAGATATAACAGTGTTTATAATCGCAGTAAAGATATTCACGCAAAAGAAGATATTCTGAAATCTAACCCTAACCCCTCTTTGTACAAATTGCAAAAATTGTACAACTTGGGGCAGTAACCTCGAGGGACTCTACCCCTAAAAGGAGCATAGATACCCCTTTTCCACTAAAGCATTTTGAGAGCCGGTTCGGAGCCGGTGCCTGTGCTCGAACCAGTTCTTCATGTTTCGACAGCCAAAGAGCCGGTCCGGAGCCAGTGGCTGTGCGCAAACCAGTTCTTCATGTTTCGACAGCCAAAGAGCCGGTTCGGAGCCAGTGGCTGTGCGCAAACCAGGAAAACTGGTTCCAAAGCGGCAGAAACTCTTTGCTGGACTAGAACCGTTCATTTATCACATCATGCTTACGTCGAGGGCTGGGGGCGGGTTTAGATGTGTTCTAAACATCTTTTCTGACCATAATAAAGGATCACAAAGCCAGGAGAAACATTTGCAGAAACAAGATGGAGTCCGCCTTTGTAATTGTTAGGCTTGAAGTTGGTGCAAGTTGGTTTCTATTTTTTTTTAAACATTATAAGCAAAGAAGAAAACAGTCACAATATAGAAAAAAATAAATGGAAAGGAAAAAAAGACACAAAACAGGGGTACAAAACTAATTAGAAAAGATTACACATCAAAGAAAATATTAAAAGACTTACATATTTCAATTTTTAAAGCCTTCTTGGTACACGAGTTAGAGATAATCCCAAAGTAATGTTGTACTTGCAAGCATTTCTAGCTAAGACGTATGGCGACGTACACAGTGATGTAACGACGTCATTCCCTGGGCACTCTGATAAGTAGAAAAACAAACAGGTTCTGAAAAGTTTCACAAGTTGAACCAACTCCGAAACCAACTTTGAAACATCACCAGATCCGAACCAGTTCTTTTTTGGTGGAAAAGGCGTCAGAGTAGTACCCTTACTATGAACCTTTTAGGGGTCAAAAAGTTGTAATTTTAAAGGTCTGCCTCAGTGACAAGCTGCTGTACCCCTAAAGGTTCAATTTGTGTACAACTTTTCCTGATAGTGTATGGACAATAAGACATTTTTTTAATATCTTCTATGTTCTGCATAAGGTTTGAAACGACAAAAGGGTGAGTAATTGATGACAGAATTTTTGGCCGAAGTAAACCTTTAACACTTCCTACTGAGGTCTCTAGGGCACTTAGATTATGAGAGATATGTGAGGACTGTTCATACTCTAAATATTTTAGTACGGGTGTGCTATGTGCACCGACACAATGGTTTCCATCTATTAAGATACTGTGCACTTAAGGACAATGGATGGAATGGCTACTATCCATGGAAGATTACATTTTCTCTCTCTTGAGTTTGATACACCTATCAGTTAATCCACAAAACAGCTCAGTTTTCCTCAGTGGCAGCGGGTTAAAGAATTCCCATGTTTGGGTCATTGGATCCAGGTGAAGTGACATGAACACCTTAAGTCCTCATCAGACCTTTCAAAGTCCCGCAAGAGCCTTTCACATTCCTCATAATGCAGCACTTTCAGACAGGTATAGCGTCTGGCGGGGCGAAAGCACCGAAATAAGTACATTTAGTCTGTTTATGCATTGTGCTATTTGTGAGAAAGCATGAATAGAAATTCGGCTAGATTAATTCCATTTTGATCAATTCGCAATGTACGTAGCTTTAAGATTTCGACTGCCTTGATATACGTCTGCGTCAGTTTAAGTGGAACAAAGAGGATCAAACTGATGTGCTTTTCCCCTCAATCACAATTTTTCATTCTTTTCCCTCCACATTGCAACTGGTGCATGAACTTGCCTGGAGGGATCCAATTAAAGACCAACTTTAAGGCCCATGCCAAAAAGTGTACTCAGATGGCCATGATATTGACCTCCATGTTTATTACATTGACCCTAGTCTGGGAAGTATTGATGAAGATAGCTGTGGCGAGATGGGAAAGAGTGTGTGTGTGTGTGTGTGCATCAGAACGTTGAGTCTTAGCTCGGCCAATGATCAGTGCCTCAGGTCAAGTTTACCAAGCTGACGATCAGCGAGTTCGATACCTGCTGCCCAAACAATCTCTTTAGTGGTGTAGGTCCTGGCACAACACCACTCTAGAGGAGAAGACATTGCCTCCACTGCTCTTATTTATAATTCATACCCAATTTGGAGCACACAGCCTTTACTTTCCCTCCACTCCAGGCTCCCTCACCTTTCCCAACTAACCTTTTATTTGTCTCTCCTTCTTTGTTTTTTTTTTCTTTTTCTTTTCCAGGACCAATTAAAGACGAAGGGCTCACTTTTTGTTACCTTGAACCTGTGATGAACCCCTGATCGACGAGAGCGACTCATACTGATCCCAGCCACGGGGTCAGCCACAGTGCGTCTCCGAGCAGATATGCAAATGCAACGAGCCCCCGTGGCGACCCTGCGGGAGCTCCGCCCCTGCCGGCGACATCACCTTTGATGAGGGTTCACAAGCATGCCTCACTAATGACCCTTTATTACTCTACCTTGCCATCTCTTAATTGCCAAGATGTGTTGAGTGTAATCAATAGTGTATGTGTGCCGCGGCGTGTCACGGTTACGTCATCCACTCGCACAGACACACAAGAATGGGGAAGAGGACAGCCGTGCCTGGCTAGCCCACAAATTAAATGAATGCCATTTAAAGAGATGGCCATTGATTAAATGTCATCTTTCAATAAAGAGAGCAATGTCTACAGCATAGAAGTAGGAAAGTCTCTTGTTCTGGTTTTCCTTTTAGTTTTCTTCTTTGTTCTTTCACAGGCATTTCAGCTCGTCTGGGAGATTTTCGGTTCTTAAAAGTAAGATGGATAGGGCTTATAATTCCTTTTCATGTCTTACAAATAAAGACATGCTACTATTAAAAATCCATTAACATGCAATTGGGAAAAAGACTATTAAAGCAATGACACAACTTTTACGCTGCAATTACAATACATGGAAATGATGGCAATAAATAAAATGAACTTTTCCTTAATTACATAAAAAGCTTTAATCATATATCCTATGATAACATTTTAATAATAATCTTTTCCACATTTTATTTTATAGATATATCTTTTTTTCCAAATTTATTTTATTTTTATAATGTATATATTAAAGAAATAGGTCAAAATGTACAGACAGAAGGAAATAAGCTAATAAATAAGCAGCCCAAATACACACACTTTTTGTTTCCATGTTTTTTTGGGGACTTTCCATAGACATAATGGAATACTGTACAAAATGTATATTCTATCCCCTAACACTACCCCCTAAACCATCCTCATTACAGAAAACGTTCTGCATTTTTACATATTCAAAAAAAAAAAAACAAAAAAAAAAAAAAAAAAACAATCACAGTGCGAATTATAAGCTGTTATCATGGGGACCTAAAAAATATCCCTTCAAGGACAAGGATTTAAAAATTGCCAACTTTGTGGGGACATTTTGGACACGCACACAGTAAATAATAAACCTGAAAATTCAGTAACGCCCAAATTCTTTAAGCTGATATTTAAGAAAATGCTTGTGCTTTCTATGAGCATCATAATTACGTGTTTTACATGTGTAATTGTGCAATTAGAGAAAAGAGTTGCACCTTTTGAAAACTCACCAGCAGGCAGGCTGTCATCCACACGACCCTGACACCTCACAACATACTCATGCCTACAAAAAATGCTCACGCACAATGTTTTGATATCCTCATCTTTAACAATGCACCTCACAGTATGAGCACAAACACACCGGCACTCACACCAGGCCACTGTTATCAGCGTTACTTCATACGACTCCATTTGGCCACTGTATTTGTAATAATGAAGCTTCATATTTCACTACCCCATTAAGACGTCTTCCAGATGCAGATCCAAATCTTTATAATGAACCATTCCATGATTCAGCTGGATACCTTTGAGGATAATTTAGTAGTTCTTTGATCTCACTGTGACAAATAGTGTTTGAAACAGTGTCCCGGTGACAGCCACACACGCACTCTCTCTCTCTCTCTCTCTCTCTCTCTCTCTCTCTCTCTCTCTCTCTCTCTCTCTCTCTCTCTCCTTTACACACAAACACAAGCACTCTTTCAACATTCATGTCAACAATAAATCAAGGAAGACAGACTTTAGCTATCGGCAATTCCTTTTCTCTCTTCACCAAAAGCGTTACAAATGGTAATCGTGTGTGATGGTAAAATGCTCATGAGTGAACGATGCTCGAGTGAATGAGCAGTCAAAGCACCGCCGCGAGTAACACTCGGAGAGAGTAAAAATTATCAAAGTGTGCTGATTGTAATTGGTCTCTGTCTGTCAGCGTGGCATTCAAATGCGCATCCTAATTGATTGAGCACTACTGGCATATTCTATATATTTGTCAAAGATTGTTTTTTACATGTTGTAATTACACAGTTGTTACAGTATCTGATATGTAAAATTACAGTATCTGATATTCCAGTCATTAAAATGTTCCTCCTGTAATTGTTTTAGTGTGATTGTTTGCAGTTATGCTAGCTGTATGTTTTTGTGCGTGTGTGTCTTCCTTATACAATACCACGTTTTGGATCGGTAAGATTTTTTATGTTTTTAAAGAAGTCTCTTCTGCTCACAAAGGCTGTATTTATTTGATTAAAAATAATACTGATCAAAGCTGAACTTTCAGCATCATTACTCCATTCTTCAACATTCAGACATCATCAATGCTGAAAACAGTTTTTTAGAGTTTTATTTCAGGATTTTTTGATGAGTAGAAAGTTCAAGAGAACAGTATTTATCTGAAAAAGAAAGCTTTTAGTAACATTAAACACTACCGTTCAAAATTTTGGGGTCAGTAATAATTTATATTTTATTTTTGGGGGAAAGAAATAAAATAAACTATTCATCAAGGATTCATTAAATTGATCAAAAGTTACAGTAAAGGCATTTATAATGTTACAAAAGATTATATTTCAAATAAATACTGTTCTTTTGAACTTTCTTTTCATCAGGGTCCTGAAAAAATAAAAAATAAATAAATAAAATAAATAAATGAAGAGTTCAGATGCAAAAGCCTCTAAATGCCATTTGAAATTTTCTTCTAAAATGATCATTTTTTATCAAGCTTGTATATTTAAGTTCAGTAATTTCACTTAAATGGCAATGAAGATTACCTATTAATTGTCATTTAGGTGAAATTACTGAACTTTAATATACAAGCTTGATAAAAATTGTCCTTTTAGAAGAAAATTTCAAATGGCATTTAGAGGCTTTTGCATCTGAACTCTTCAAGTTTTTTTGAGCATCAAATCCACATATTATAATGATTTCTAATGGATCATGACACTGAAGCCTGGAGTAATGATGAAAAATTAGCTTGCATCAAAAGAATAAATTACATTTAGAAACATATTAAAATAGTTATTTTAAATTGTCATAATATTTAACAATATTACTGTTTTTTGTTCTTGTTGTTGTATTTTTAATCAAATAAATGCAGCCTTGGTGAGCAGAAAAGACTTCTTTAAAAAAAAACATAAAAAAAAACATTACACAATCTTACCATTCCAAAACTTTTGACTGGTACTGCATACATTGCACATCAGCACAAATGTGCTGACTTTTGGACACACAGTGTGCTTATACTTTTCCTCCAAACTTGAATGAACTAGCCAGAGTAACACTAGCAGGGGGAAGCTATACTTTGCACGAGGCTGCAGAGTCTATTTGCTATCTGTGTCCCTGTTGGGATAGGGGTTAGATTTCCAGTCCTAACGCTCTCTGATATTTGTTTGCTCTATGCTCTAGCGGTTTGGCGGTTTCGCCATGCATGCCTGAACATCTGAGAGGCGATCTGAGAGAGTCGGCTTGAGGACAAACGAGGCCAGAACAGGTGTCAACGTTCTAGCGCGGCGTGTAACGCGGATCTCTGTGATGGAGATGCTACGATTCGTGACACAACTAATTAAATCTAAATATACTCTATAGCCAACCCCCCACCCGTCACTCCCCCGACGCATAAACCCACTGCCCTCCGAGAACACGGCTCATCCCTCTTCACATTAGGCGGCGGGAGCGGATATTACCGTTGCAACTAGAGCGTGCTTTGTTTGCATTATATCTAATTAAATTAATGCATTTGGAAAAAAAAGCACTTAAAATTGCAAATAGAAATGCATGCACACCTACGATTTCATCACAAAGTCTCTCTGTCAATTGCCCGAACGCAGGACCTGAGTGGCGTTGGGATTCCCCTTGCCCCCTCCCTCTCCTCTGCCTCTTTTAATTACTTTACTTGTTATTGTTGTAAGAGCAAACAGAGGCAGAACTCATTACACATCCATAAATGAGAAAGCGAACGTGTGGCTTCAGGGCCTGAGGCCTACAATTCACTTATAAAGTTGGAAACAAAACGAGAAAGGGGTAAAGAGTGAGTGAGTGAATGAAGGGAGAGAGACGAATGCAGTTTCATTCCACTCTTTTCAGATTATTCAAGTTTGGAAAGGAGGAAGGCTACAAGAGAATGAGCTCCAGAACACATTTCCAGTGTGTGTCCCTGAGCTGCTCCTCCCTCCCTTGCAGCGGTGCAGTTTTTTATTTTATTTTATTTTATTTAGAGAGTGGGCGCCTTGACTTAGCTGTAATAAAGACGGCAGGTTTTATAGAGCTGGAATGGAGTCTTTCCAGAGATAACCGGAGAGCAGGGGCCAGTGTGGGATGTGTATTGCAAGTGTTTGAGACTCTGGGGACGCTGAGTCAAATCATACCGCAGGTTACTGTACCCACCAAAGGCACCCAGAACTATTGGCAGTGGTTTATTCTGTTGCAGTATTCAGGAGAGAAAATCTAATGATGGCGCTTGGGTGTCTGAATTCGTTTTACCAGTCTGACTAAAGTTAGTCATTAGCCCAGGCTAGCACTTTGCAAGAAGACTAGCGCTTCATTATCCAGCCTGACTGTGCCCCACTCTGTTTGCTCCTCTGTAAAATAGCCGGTAATAAAGCAAATCAAGAATCACTGAGGAATTCAGAAATGACAAACCATATCCCTGACAGGCGGAGCAGAAACACAGATAGCAAGGCTAATTTGAGGGCTAATTTGTTAGCAAGTCAAATAGCCTAGGTCCACAGTAGCATAATTAAGTTAGCCGCTGATAAAAATGCCTGCAGATGTCAGAGCCGACTCCAGAGGGGAAAACGAAAAATAAACAAGAATGACGGAGAGATTCAGAGTGCAAACAAATCCTAAGCCCCAGTTGTTCATCATTACAGTACTAGAATATTCATTAAGTGGTCTGTGGAAGAGTGACCGAAGCCTTACGGTTAAGATAAAACCAATAAATAAGTCCGATGTGTTCGCAGCACTTACGAATCGTATGCAATTCATATTGAGGTTATCATGCATGCTTAAAGTAATAATGCAAGGTTAAAAAGAATTTCAAGTCATTTGTACATGTGAATGAACATACTACATGTTTAATACACATTTTTTTAATTGTAAAATACTAAATGAAAAATATAATGTGAAATAAATGTGAAATTTTGAATCAAACTATTACGATTTTTGTTTGTTTTTTTTTTGTCAGAGAAAGGGTGATGTATTTCTTTACATGCAAACATTTTTGGTAATATACGTATCTGTAAAATAAAATAAATGAATAATAAAATTTGGTATGTATGCACACATAGACAATATTCTGTATGGGCAAAAATTTAATCACAAAATAATCCAAATTCTAAGGTCTGTCACCAAACTCTTTCAAAAGAATGACTGAATGGCTGAATGAGCGTTTGATTTCACAAAAAGGAGAGCGAGAGAGGGTGGAATAAGAGCTGTTGTAAATGAACTGAGGATTAATGAGGATCCGTGATCCACACTGTGCAGGTACACAGAGGGTTAATTCACAGAGGCTTTAGCACCAGCACAAGACAGCGTGTCAAGAGTGTACAATAACACAGCACATCACTTGCAAAATTGCACATACAGAGATGAGAGGTGTTAGAAACTGTTTGATGAAATTGGCACTGCAGACAAAAGCCCTCCAAAAACCGTCAATGTATTTGGATTCAATATATGGGGACATTTTGCGATGGTGAATCGATTCGAGCATTTGCACATATCCACTGAAATTACTGCATGTGCATCATTTGACACATCTCTTTGGTCAAATTATTTGTTTTATCTCTAGCCATGTTTCCATCTACTTGTCAATCGAATTATCTGAAGTTCGGTTAAAAAACACATGCGAATAAAGCTGGTGGAAGTGTGTTTCCATCAAACGGCTTTAAAGCGCATAAAAACCTGTACGTAATGACGTCACATGCTGTTTTGCGATCAAATTGGTATATCGAATTGATTTGAGACATTTTAATGTGTTTCCATTCATTTTCGCACTAAATCGAACAACATTCAAGCAAACTTTTGCGAACAAAGTTTTGTTAGACAAAACGGATCATGCCATCTACCAACAAATGATCAAGTATTTCACAAGTTGAAGCCTAATAATGCTTACCGGTATGTGCCAGCTGATAGCGACATATGTATGGGATAATGTATATGCGAGGCGGTTGTTAGCCTGAAGGGGTTGTATTCGCTATAACAACCGCCTCACTATATATTATCCTGCTTATTACATATAAATCAACCAAATTAATAAATACATCAATAATTTGACACAAAACTGGGACTTTTTTGGGGGACTTTAGCTTATTCACCGTATCCCCCAGAGTTAGATAAGTCCATACATAACTTTTTCATCTCTGTGCGTGCTGTAACTCTGTCTGACTCACCCACTGCTAGCCTAGCTTAGCACAAAGACTGGATGTAAATGGATACAGCTAGCATACTAATCCCAATAAGAGACAAAATTACGCAAACATTTTCCTATGTACATGTTGTGATTTGTATAGTCACGCAGTGTACAAATAACAAGGTCATATGAGACACAGCCATCTTTTAACCATATAAATATTGGGAACTATATTCTCAGAAGGCGAAGCACTGCTACTTGGGCGGAGTGATTACCGCAGCACCCCGAGACGCACCGTGGTTAGGAGCAGAGAGTTTGTGCAGAGTAATTTGCAGAGAGTTTGTCAGCAATTACTAGAAAGTAAAAGCATAGCTTACAATCATGGGTGTTCGCTGTATTGTAAAGAGCTGCGACAATAAACAGGGGAGACCGGGTAATACCATGATGTTTCATAGAATTCCATTTGGGATTAGTATGCTAGCTGTATCCATTTACATACAGTCTTTGTGCTAAGCTAGGCTAACGGTGGGTGAGTCAGATAGAGTTACAGCACGCATGGAGATGAAAAAGGTTTGTATGGACTTATCGAACTCTGGGGGATATGGTGAATAAGGTAAAGTCCCAAAAAGTCAGAGTGTTCCTTTAAATCTTTAGACTATGTGCAAAACAGATGTAGCAAACATCCAGAGAAAAGTATATTATACACAATAGAGCAGGATTTTGACCATTATTTGAGATTTGCCTGCATAGCATGATAAAAAACCAAAAGACCAATACAATGGCACTTGTCTTAAAACACTCTTAGAAAAAAGGTTCATTGGGGTTCTATATATGAAGCATGGGGCTCTTTACTCAACTCCAAATAACCTTTAGGCTAAAAAAGGTTATATAATGACAAGAAAGAACCCTTTTGGCACAAAGGTTCTTTATAGGCTATTATTCTTTCATATATTACATTATTCTGCAACCTTTTGTAGTTTTAATTCAATAATTGTTTATTAAACTTTTGTAGTAACTTAATATCATGCTGATTTTTGGAGGAGAAAAACTGAAATGGCACTCTTCGATATGATATTGATTAACTACATAAAATGATATACATGTAAATATATACATTTTCTAACCCCCATATCTTGAATTTTGTGATCATTCACATGCATTCATAAATACATTTTAGGGTCTTGATGTTTGTCAATAATATGAAACATTGAATCCGGAAAGGACAAAACAAATGATAATGAATGAACCCAAAAGGTTCCGTATAGAACCTTTTTCCTGGTTACAAAGAACCATAAAGGGGTTATTGAACTCTTAAAGGGATACTCCACTTTTTTGGAAATAGGCTCATTTTACAACTCCCCCAGAGTTAAACAGTTGAGTTTTACCATTTTTGAATGCGTTCAGCCGATTTTGTGATATTTAGAAGAACATCAGTAACCAGACAGTTTCTGATCTCATTGACTTCCATAGTAGGAAAAAAAAATATACTATGGTAGTCAATGAGACTAGAATCTGTCTGGTTACTGATGTTCTTCTAAATATCACAAAATCGACTGACAACGCATTGAAAACGGTAAATACTTCAACTCTGGGGGAGTTGTAAAATGAGCCTATTCCCTCCAAAAAAAAAGAAAAAAAAGTGGAGCATCCCTTTACAAGGGTTCTGTATAGAACTTTTCAGGGTTCCAAATACGTAGCGCTGATAGAACCATTTAAGCACACTACCGTTCAAAAGTTTAGAGATGGTAAGATTTGTTTATGTTTTTGAAAGAAGTTATTGATCAGCAATATTGTAAAATGCCATTGCAATTTAAGGTAAATGCTTCACATTTTACTCGTAATGGCAAAGCTGAATATTCAGCAGCATTTTAGTGTCACATGATCCTTCAGAAATCGTATTTTCTTATTATTATCAATGGTGAAAACAGTAATGCTGCTTAGTAATTGTGTGGAAACCACACTTTTTTTTCAGGATTCTTTGATAAAGAAAATAGAAAACGTTTGTATCATCATAAATGTCTTTACACTCACTTTAGATCAATGTAATACATTGCTAAATACAAATGTTCATTTATTAAAAATGTTTAAACCCCAGTTAGATACAATTGTCCCGACTCAAAGACGTACTTAATAATGTTCACACTTGATGAGTAGCTCTCCAACCTAGATGTCCTCACTTCCCAATAACTAGACCTCCACACTAAACCGGACGAGCATCTTCGCCTCCACTGAATGTAACAGATGAACCCTACAGGTGCTACCTCGATAACAGTGCCTGAGAAAGTGAGAGTGAGAAGGGGTGTGAGGAAATCAATGGCGGATCAATACATAAATAAGAACACAGTGTTAGAGTGTGTTTACTAAAGGAGCAGCAGGAGTCAGGGACCGAAGAGAGTTCAGCAGTCACACAGCATCCATACCAACACTGTGTAAACTGAAGAAGACAATGGTTTCTTCTTGCTTCTGCTAACAGTGAGATAGGTCTATGAAATGGGTGTGTTTGTAGACTGATTCACGAAATTGATTTTTGTGCTGGACATATTTCAAGGGGAAAGGTATGAGCGCATGTGGGATGATGCAACGGAGTGTAAATCAAACCACAGGCTAATGCAGCGAGTACACAACGCAGCAGGACAATAATTGAGGGAACTGATTTCGCAAATATTTATACATGCACACAACATCGGCTCAAGTTCTGTTCAGTAAAAACTTTCTTCTTTTCAATCTACTAAAGGTGGACGCTGTAACCCAATTCAAGGTCTGTGTTGTGCTTTTCATAATTCATATTTTTTAGAGCAGCCTAATGGAGAATCGCTTCTTAATGCACTCTGAGTCAAAGGCAAAAAAACAAACTTCATAAGATGTTCAGGCGATATTCAAACTTTGATGGGGCAGCCCACACACACACACACACACACACACACAAATAACTATACTATATACATATAAAATCGTATCCAAAATAAAAGTTTGTGTTTACATAATATATGTGGGTGCTCTGTGGATAATTATTTTGTGTGTGTGTGTGTATATATATAAATATATAAATATATATATATATATATATATATATATATATATATATATATATATATATATATATATATATATATATATATATATATATATATATATAAATATATATATAATAAATATATATATAAATAAATATATATATATATATATATATATATATATATATATATATATATATATATATATATATATATATATATACATATACATACACACACACATGCATTTATATTTAAGAAAAAAAATTATATAGAATATTTATATTTATATATAATATAAATTATATATAAATCTATATCCAGAATATACATGAAAATATTTCTTAAATATATAGAATATATAATTTAATATATACAAGCATGTGTGTGTATTTATATATCTAAAATTATTATACACAGTGCGGCCCACAAATATTATGTAAACACAAACTTTTATTTTGGAAGTGATTAATCGCAATAAATCATTTGACAGCCCTAATATATATATATATATATATATATATATATATATATATATATATATATATATATATGTAATATATATATATATATATATACTGTATATATGTGCCCAAGCAACAATCGCTCTGCAAGATTGCCCAGCAACATTGCTCAAAATATTACCCTGTGTATCATCTTTAATAGCGCTGCAGACAGCGGTTGGTGAAACACCCCTCGCTGACTATCTGGCATTTTCTGCAGTTGGTGTCGCTCACAAACACAGTGGACTTGGAAGTGTGATCTGAAGCTGCATCGGAACTAAGTACACAGCATTCACATGTGTTTAGCATCGCAAGAGTGCTCCATGACACACTTTCCAGGTGGAGCTTTCAGAAGGCTGTCTCCTCCAGCCCGAGTGGAGGCAAAGGAGTGCGATCAGCCTCTTGCTGCGCTGTCATCTGTAATTATGGGGGCATCTTCAAAACGGCCCCATGCAAAGCGGGTGGCAGACAGGCTAGCGGCTAATGCACTGGGACCCACACTTCACATCAGCGAGGAAGGCAGGCTGACCTTGCTTGCCTCACATTAGCACTCTTATCTGGTGCGTGTGTGTATGTGTGTGTTGTGTGGCTGTGTGGAGGTGTAGGAGATAGTCCTGGAGTGGGCCGTGGGGCGGGGAGGAGCAGAAATAGATCACTTAGGGGAACAAAGTGTAATTAATGGGTGGAGGAGATAAGAGTACCCAGGCCACTATCTGGGGAATGTGCTAATGGGGTTCACACACACTCAGCATGAGCAGGGGATGACCCCTGACAGAGAGTGTGTGTGTGTAAGACAACATGATGTGTACTGATGCCATGGATATGAGCGAGTGACTGAGTGTGTGGCGAGTGAATACTAGAATTTTAACTTCATTTCATTGATATCATTGAAATATTTCACTGAGGTGCTGGTAGATGTGTTGAGAATGTGTTAACATGCAGTATATGGGAAGTAAACCGTTTCTCCTCACGCATCAATCCTTTTATTCCGACTGAAAGCATACCAGGTCTGTGTGAAGTCAGTCTAACAGACCTAACTAATGCTACAAACAAGGTGATTTGCTGGCTGTAGTGCCACACTGCATTTTGTCCAAATAAAACACCAAAACATTATAAATGCTTCAGGTAAATTTAGGCATCAGAACATATAAAGTACAGTATGAAAAATAGATTTGCTAAAGATTACTATTAACACTATTATAATATTAACCTGATAACTGTACCCTCTTACCCCATATTTTTTATTTTTTTTTTGAGCATAGATCTGAAAATGTCCTTAAAGTGTAAAACCGCTATGGAAATTCAGGAATGCACAATGTTTCGTCCACCATATCGGTATCGGCCATAAGAAAATTTGGCCGATATGTAAAGCCGATAAATGGTTTTGAATTGCTTGAAATATGATTGGGATCATATCAAAAAGGAAAAAGCAGTTAAGTGCAACATGAACAGCACAAGTCTCTCATAAAGTCTATTCATAAAATAATTATGTGCTTGGTACATGGATTTTATAGTGAGAATTTAGTTTTTGTAATCAGGCGCCAATATATCGGTTCTCGAACTTTCAAATACAAACAATTATCGGTTATCGTATAGGCCAAAATGTTCATATCGGTGCATCCCTAATAGAAGTTTAAGTTTTCTTTAAGGCAAATGTGCTAATTTTTTTTTGCTTTTTGTTTTATTTTATACAAAATCTATATTTAAAAAAATAAGTTGGACCATATCGGTATTAAAAAAATAGAGGTTTTAAAGTAGTTTCCATGGTAAGGCATTGCTTAATTTCAAAAGTATCTTAATATGATACATTTTGAGTGTTCAAGATTTCAAATTATACATAATTCATGACGATTACTAAAATATATCATATGGTAAAAAGGCAAAGAAAACCAAGTGTCTGGGACACTGACAGTTAACAGGTTTTTTAATTTATTTATTTATATTACCTTAGCAGGTTTTGCATGATGGCAAATGTAATTGAAATGTAAATGTAAAAATATGCACACAAAAAAAATCTATATAAACTGGTCCAGGTAAAGGTAAATATTCCAAAATATTCCATATAAACCGATAACCGATATGGTACAAATATTATCATGCATCCATCCTAAAATCTAACAAACTCTCTACTTGACTAGTCGACTATACTGAACTACCTCTACAAGCAAGACAATTTCAACAAAATCAAATTCTATTCTTGTTTTTAAAGAGGATTTTGTGGTCTAACGCACAAGAGGAAACAACTAGAACATGTTGTTGAAGTCGCCACATTCCCCTTCTTCACAACACACCCACACAGAACACACGTCTTTCACATCAAACCCATGAAACAATGTTATTACACTTGGCTCATGGCAGGGCTTCAAATGAAGAGGACATTACTGTTTACATTGACTGAAGGAACAAGGAAAGCACAACAGTCAGCTTAAGGTCAGTCCACAGTGACAAAAAGGATGCTAATTGAGAGGAACTTCCTAACAACCTCCTGTATGCGTGGGTCCTGCGTCAGGGGCCCGTCCAGGAGCCATGCAGGGGGCTTCTATGACAGTGAAGCTGCACATGGTAGACAGTCGATGTTTAAAATGCATTTCCTCTATTTGTCTGAAAATAGCAGTGGTTTTCAGCTGGTGGGTCAAAATAGGTCACAGCTTTGAATCTTATATTAGTTTCAGTTTGGATAGCAAAATTATGTTAATAATGTCATGTTTGAGGAATTCATAATTGGTGCTATAAGGTTGATTATAATTTTGAGAGCTGGATTTAGAAGTACAGTTTTAAAACGTGTAGTTTATTTGTGCTCGAATTAGTAGCTTCAACCTGATGGTTATCTGCATACTGTAGATCAGACAGTCTCTGTCTCTGACCCCAGTCTGACCCTAAACTCTGAATCCATCCGTACAGAGACCCTGGAGTGACGGAGACTGGCTTCTGTCAAAAGATAGAGAGGACAGAGACCATGGAAAACACTAACACTCAGCAAATATGAGAAAGAGAAACACAGAAGAAAAAGAAAAAATAATTGTATATTAGAGATGAAAGAGCAATAAATTAAATCAAAATCAAATCTTTTTTTCCTCATGATATTCTAAATTCTCGCTTTATAAAACAGGTATTTGAGACTGTTGGTTTGAATGTTCTGCGTATCATTAATAACAGTCTCTTGATTGTCCCTGCTTGTTTAAAACTTGCCATTTTTTTATACAGCTGCAACACTATTTAAACATTAATTCAATTTCGGATATTTTTCAATCTGGTTTTAAACCACTTCATAGCACTGAGTCCTTTAAAAGTTGTTGATGACATTTTAATAACGACAGATGCTGGCAATACCACGGCTTTAGTGCTATTAGACTTGAGTTTAGCTTTTGACTTTGCAGATCACAATATTCTCCTTTCTCAGCTAGAACGCTTCAATCGGTATCTCAGGTATGGTACTCTGTTTTTCTGTTAGATTTTTTTTTCTGTTAACAGAAAAAAGTTTTTCTGTTAGATTAGGTACTCATCTATCTTCTGCGACTCACCTCAATAGCTTGTTTTCAAATGACGTCACGCCACTGCGTTGCCATGGTGCGAAATGCAGATGGAGGGCAGGAAGTGATTAGCTGTATTTACAAAGCACTAACAGACTCAAAATGCCTGTGTTTTGCATCATTTACCGTTACTTAAATTGATCAAACCACAAGGAGTTTTTATCGTGTACCAAAAGTTGTTGTTCATAAGGGGAAAAATGCAAGAAATTGATCGAAAGGCTCTGGAAAAACGGCTTGCAAACCTTTTTACAGTCTATGTTGCAAACCTATGTCTGCGGTCGGAAGGAGCCGAATGGGAAAATGCCCGTGTGTGTAACGTTAGTATCACTTCGTCAAATGTGAGTTACTACAACTTAAGTGACTGTGTAACGTTTCTGAAACTTTGTAAAGTCAAAGTATGTCTGTAAGACAAGGTAGTTGCTGATATCTACCACCTCGATGGCAGGAAAATATTTCAATTAAGTTGAAAAATCGCTCCTCTTCATAACGTAAGCATCATATGTTTGATTTTTTGTTTATATCCTTCTCTTACAATAGCTTGTAAAGTTGTACAGTACGGACTTTCCTCCATCTCATACATTGCGCTCTTCACTCCCTGCCCTCCATCTGAATTCCGCGTGTCATCATAATCACTTGACTGAAACCCAGCTATTGTGGGATACCACAGGGATCGATTCTGGGACCCATTCTATTCTCATTGTACATGCTTCCACTGGGATACAGACGATACTCAACTCTACATACCTATAAAACATAATGATAACACTGCATGTACGAGACTACAAGACTGTCTTCATGAACTTAAGCTGTGGCTCACTAACAACTTCCTGTTGCTTAATGTGGATAAAACCCAAATCAATTTGGTTCAAATGAGCTCTCTGACAGATATTGTACCAATCCTGGCAACCCTCACTCCATAACTTACTTCCGAAGTTAAAAACTTAGGATTTTTATCTTGACAGTAGTTTTAAATCGAACAAACAAATTAATGCCACAGTTAGAGCCAGTTTTTACCATTTAGGCCGGTTAGCCAAAGTCAAGCCATTTTTTAAACAGGAATAGCCTTGAAACAATTATTTACACATTTATTTCAACACAACTTGATTATTGTAACTCATTATATGTCGGCCTACCTCTCTTTTCTTTCTCTTGTCTTCAGATGGTCCAAAATACGGCTGCCGTCGGCTCACTGGCAGCCGAAAACGCAATCACCCCAATCCTATGTTCTCTGTACTGGTTACCAGTCCGATTCCAGAATTGATTTTAAAATTGTATTATTTGTTAATAAATCTCTTAGCAACCAGGCCCTCACATACCTTTCTGATTTAATTAAGTCATAACCCATCCAGATCACTCAGATCAAGAGATCAACATCTTTTGGCTGTTCCACGATCTCACTTAAAACCCAGAGGTGATCGAGCAGAGATTTTGCAGTATTCGGCCCTAAGCTGAACACCCTACCACTACATATTAAATCAGCTTCCACACTAGCTGAATTCAAATCTTTGCTCAAAACATTTTTTTCTCTAGTGCGTTCAATGTACCATAACTTTATTTTTTTTTGTCTTGCCTTGTTTAGTCTTTCTTAATTTACTGTACAGCACTTTGGCCAACCGAGGTTGATTTTAAATGCGCTTTATCAATAAAATTGATTTGATTTGATTTTAAATAAAAAAAATGTAGGAACAGAAATAAGATCTTTATGTTAAAAACATAACATGCATATTTATATATATTGATGTATTTTACAATCTGCTCAGTTACTGGGATTTTCATGCACAACCATTTCTAGGGTTTACAAAGAATGGTGTGAAAAGGGAAAAACCTCCAGTTTGCAGCAGTCCTGTGGGCGAAAATGCCTAGTTGATGATAGAGGTCAGAGGAGAATGGGCCGACTGATTCAAGCTGATAGAAGATCAATTTTGACTAAAATATCCACTCGTTACAACCGAAGTATGCAGTAAAGCATTTGTGAAGCCACAACATGCACAACCTTTAGGCGGATGGGCTACAACAGCAGAAGACCCCACCGGGTACCACTCATCTCCACTACAAATAGGAAAAAGAGGCTACAATTTGCAAGAGCTCACTAAAATTGGATATATATAACTATGGAAAAGTCTTAGGCATGTTAGCATTTTCACCCAAAAAATAGCCTGTTCTCATCCCAAGCAGTCATATAACTGACACTTTTGACGATACGTCAACATCCGAACATTTTAGGGTACCCTTAAACGTCAGTTAGATGACACTATCTAATCCTAACCCTACCCCAGTCCTAAACCTACCCGTGTCATCTAACTGACGCTAAAGGTAAAGCACCAGTTGGATGACGCCCTGAGGATCGTCATCTAACTGACATTAAAGGGATGCGTTGGATGTTGACATTATGGTCAAAAGCGTCAGTTAGATGACGTCTTGGGATGAGAATGTGTTACAAAAACAAAAATATGCCAGTTATTTATATCTTTTTGCTGCTGTGCGTCAGTAGACAATATCAGTTTACATTTCCAAATATTCCTTTTGTCATTAATTGTAATAATCCAGCGAGATTTGTCCATTCCATGCACAAAGATTCTGACAACAGCCAGTAAGATCCACAGTCAGGGACATCTTATATATATAGTGTATAATATATTTTTATTGGAAAACTGATGCTACAAATGCATAAAAGTGAGTGGACTCTGGACAAAACATGCACAAAGGTAGGCAAAAAAAATCACATTCACACCCAGGTGATGATTCATTAGATAAAAGCTGTACAAATAAGCAAACATTGAAAAAAGTTTTTGGTTTTGGTGTTAATGCCTGCAAGTGTTTGGTTTCTAACCTAATGTTGTGATTAAAACTTACTCTAACAGCATGAGAGGGGACAAAAGTTCAGTGCAAACAACCCACCCAAGCAAAACTCCACACACACACAAACAAACAAACACAATGGCAGGCATCTAAAAGCATCTCTGCTTTAGCATACACAAAGCGTGGGACGAGTTAACACCCTGATAAGCTGTCTCAAACCCCGGCATTATGCAGTTTTCATGCCATGTGAGTCAGAGACAGAATAATTATCTCTCATCTCTCTGCAGACGAGTGCAGAGGACTGCAGCCACTTCCCTCTCTGTGCTCTTTCCACACTCAATGTGAATTAACTCATACAGACGTCAACAAAACATTAGATGGGTAGGTGGCTTGAAAAGCTCAAGGACGTATGTATTCAGTGGTCCCATGGTCACACTGACCTCCAAATGAGGCTTAAGCCGTCCCTGCTGGAGGCAAACAGAAAAAAAAAAAAAAAAATCCACCTTGACCAAATCTATGGACCCTTATCTGACAGAGCGGGTAGCGCTCAACACGTAGCCCGTGTCAAATAAAGATGTACAGAGATGTTCAGATGCAGCGTGACCCTGTAGCGACACACTATTAATCAAAGTGTGTTAGGGATGCACTGAGCAGGGCGAGTGTTTGAGGATTGCGCATTCGGTGTGGGTGTGTGAATACAGCAGAGGTCAGAAGTCGCTCTGACTCTCTCAATGGCGCTCTATTGACAGCAGAGGTGAGAGTGAGTGCGAGGAACGGCAAATAGAATAAAATAATCAATACGTTCTCACTTGTCAGAAGGGTAAGAGTCCTTTAAGAAGAGTAAACTTTAACCCCACAGTATGTTACATTGATCAGATGATGTAAACTCCTGCCACAGGCGGCCCTGCTATATCTGTTCTGACATATATGGAATGTGAGTCACCGATAACATTGTCAGAGAAGATGTGTGACTGTAAGTGTCAGAGAGTGAGAGAATGAGAGAGCGCGTTCCTTTACAAATGCCTGTGAATCAGAAACTACAATGAATGCTGCTTGATACTTAAAGTGCTGCTCATAGGAATTGAACACTTACCCCTGAAGTAAAAAAAACAAAAAACTCATAATTTGAGTTACTGCTACTAATACCATTTAGGTTTCCACATTTCCGTGACATTTGGTTTTGTTAATGGTTCTCAAACACGCATTCCTCTGATGATGATACAATGTTTCCTGCTGCCAATTGCCAAGCAGGTTCTTTTCAGAATATCTTTTGAGCATAATACACTAAGGTTCAAAAATTAGGAGTACATATTTGTGTGTGTGTGTGTGTGTGTGTGTATGTGTCACTGTAAAAAAAATTGTTTCATATTATTATTTCATCTTATTTTCATAACATTAAGGTTACTTTTTTTTAAGTTAAACCAAAAATATATTTTTACAATGTGTGTGTATGTGTGAAGAAATTCATACTCTTAATTTAGCAAGTATGCATTAAATTGATCAAAAGTGACAGTAAAGACATTTAAAATGTTACAAAATAAGAAGGAATTCTATATATAAAAAAATCAAACAGTTACATTTGAATAAAAAAAGGACTAATGTTAAGCAGTTTTCAACACTGATGACAAAAAAATAGATTTGAAATCAGCATTTTAAAATGATTTCTGTAGAATCATGTGACACTAAAGACTGGAGTATTTCAGATTTGCCATCACAGGAATACAATACAGTTGGTAACACTTTACAATAAGGTTCATTTGTTAACATAGTTAATGTATTAACTATGAACTAACAATGAGTAATACATTTGTCACAGTATTTATTCATCTTTGTTAATTCTAGTTAATAAAAATACAGCTGGTCATTGTTTTTTCATGTTATTTCACAGTGCATTAACTAATGTTAACAAGTGTAAACTTTCATTTTAATAATGTGATAGTAAATGTTGAAATTAATAGTAGTATTACTATTAGTACTTTTTTTTAAACAAGTAGTATTGTTCATTCTTAGCTCATGTTAACTACCTTATTTTAAAGTGTTAGCAAATCAAATTTTATTAAAATATATTTTTAATCAAATTAAAGCAATCTTGGGGAGCCTAAGATATTTAAATAAATAAATAAATAAATAAATAAATAAATAAATAAAATATATATATATATATATATATATATATATATATATATATATAGTACAGACCTTACAAATTTGGATATTTTATAAAAAAATAATAATAATAAATAAATTGCATGAATGAAATTGTTACCAATTGTTTTTTGGTCAGTATGTTTATATAATATATAATTAGGACCAGATATTGGATTGTTGCCTGTAAACAATAAAAAAATAAAAAAATAAAAAGAATTTCAAATTTCCAAATAATTTCAACATTTAGAATATCACTGAAACATTTGGGCTCTTTTGAGTTGGGCCAGAAAACAACCTCCGAGCAATGTGCTAGAACTAAATACGATCATATGCTCTGGCATTCACATTTCACCCACAACAGCCTAGTATCAAGGCAATTACTTAATTTTTTTCCCTGCAAGAAACACGTTTTCTTCTAAAATTGTACGTATTATCTTCATATTCTCTTCACTGTGAAAATGACGATCGAGACATTGTGTGCTTAACCTTCACAATGTTCTGGTTTCTGTTCAAAGAAATGCTTTAGTAGAAACAAGGTCATCTGGGCATGTTACAATAGTATCAAATGATAAATTAGACAGAAAGAAAAGCAAGCTTTAAAAGTTAATGAAGAAGTGGAACATTAATGCAGAGAGAGAGAGATGAATGGAGACAGAGAGAAAAGGAGACGAGGGAGGGATGCTAACCCTCTGTCATCATTTAAACAAGTAAAAAGTCCCCCACTCGTTCTGTTTACAGTTTATAATTAATGCCTGCAAGTTCAAACACAGCTTTATCTCTACTCGTCGGCTTAAGTGATATGATTTCATGTTTTATGGCTGGTTACGGCCCTCTGTTTGGGCAAAAAACTACTGGGTAATTCTGCCCCACCCCAAACTACCCGCAGCTAAAGTGCCTCGTTAATTCCCTCCCCATCGCCGACAACAGCCGGATCCATCAATCCGTCAAAAACACCACCCAATCGCTTAGTGTTTTACTACCGCACGTCTCTCGTTATTGGGCTGATGGCATGTTTCAAAGCCTTGTTTCACTCCATGTCTTCGGTTGCATGACCTCTGAGGTCTCAGAGCTCTAAACCCTCCCCGCCACGTCCGCTGAATGTGCTAAAGCGTTCACTGATACTTCAGAATGGTCCCGCTCTCCTCGTGTGCAATAAATTTGATTGTACATGTTGTAGAGTAAAGATGCTTAAACTACAGCAGAGCTTCAATGGGCATCGTGGGCGCACTCATGGCCAACTGAGCAGACGAAGGCTTCAGCAAATATAGTGATAGCAGTAGTGATGTAATGTTGTACAATTTCAGACCCCTTCAAATTCCTGCTTGCACATTACCTGGGCTTTCTCAGTTCAAAAGTAATCCCAGTTTGAAATAAAAATAAACGTTCAACTAAAGAAAACCCTTGTGCATCACCAGTTATGTATCATTAGAACAGTCTGTTTTTAACAAGTATGCATTTCAATTATTCAACACACATCAAATAGAACTTAAAGGAGTAGTTCACTTAATTTTTTTTTAATTAACTGATAATTTACTCACCCCCATGTCATACAAGATGTCCACGTCTTTCTTTCTTTAGTCAAAAATAAATGAAGGTTTTTGATGAAACACTCCAGGAATTTCTCTGTATAATGGACTTCATTGGGAACCAAAAGGTTTAAGGTCCAAATGAGAGTTTTGGTGCAGCTTCAAATGGCTTTAAACGACACCAGACGATGAATATGTGTCTTATCTAGCGAAACAGTCTGCCATTTAAAAAATAAATATAAAGGTTAAGTTTTATAAGCACAAATGCTCGCCTTGCTCTGTTCTGTGATGAGTGTTCGTGACTCTCCTGTTCAAACTCGTTCATCAAGAATGAGCAAATCTTTTTTCCGAGTCATGACTCGAAAGGGTCCTGAGATAAGACCTTTATTCATGCACTGAAACTCTCATTTGGCCCTTGAACCATTTGGTTCCCAATAAAGTTCATTATATGGAAAAAAATCCTGGAATGTTTTCATCAAAAACCTTAATTTCTTTTCGACTGAAGACAGAAAGACGTGGACATCTTGGATGACATGGGGTGAGTAAATTATCAGCAAAGGTTGTTTTTTTTTTAAAGTGAACAACTCCTTTAATCTTTGAATAGTTTATAGATTATGAATTCAGAATAAAAGTATTTCATTACAATTAAGAACATTGAAAGCAAAATGAATCTGTTTAAAACCAATACAGCTTAGTCAAAAGCAAAGCAAAGGAAGAGTTAACTTTAAAATGAAAACTCTTTTATCATTTAATACTATAAATACTAAGAAAATCTAAAGGGTACATCAACATTTTGGTTACCGACATTCTTCAAAATATCTTCGTTTGTGCTCAGCAGAAAAAAAGAAATTCATATAAATGTAGGGTGACCATATTTTGATTACCAAAAACCAGGACACTTGGCCTGGCAAACAGATAGGCCTACTCAAATGATATTCTTAAGTTTACTCAAAGATACCTCATTAATTCCAATACATTTAAAGTAGGTTATGCCTCCTCTGTATGGATAGAAAATTGTTATATTGTTACATGAAAACAGGACAGTTGGTTACCCTATACAAATGGGTAAATTATGATGTAAAAGTGAAATAATTCTTTAACACTCCATAGTGGTAAAAAGATCCCACATTTCAAAAAGACAAGCTCCACTTGCACATTCCTTTTGGATGCTTCAAAATCTATTAAACCTATTAAATGTCCAGGACGTCAGGTTATGACCGCAACAAAACAACCACATACAGTACAACTTCCCCCCTTGTATCCCTGACCACAGCGTTAAAGAGAGTGATTACACGTGTGTATCAAGGGGCAGATTAATGGTTTGTGGTCAAATATCCCACCTCAGGGAGCAAAACTAAACCAGGAATGTGAGAATCCCTCAATACCTCCAGCTGTTTGGGTTTTGACAGTGGTTTATCACGCCTCATAAAGCAAAGATTTACATTCTCTACAATAACGACAGTAACGTCATGCAGAACAACGGCTATGCGATCAGTTTACAATGACACTTCTCAATCTCATGTATCCATCACACATCCGCTCTTGCCTGTGTTCTTTTCTCAGTTTTCCATGCATTAATTCCAACCACCCTTTTCTCACAAACTGTGTGTGCTTGCACATATATTGCTCGGTGTCTCTGAGGAGACCGGTAATCTCTCTCCTGTCGCTCGTCTTGTGTATTTTCTATCCTGTGTGAGCGCTTTCTCTTCCCTGAGCGTGAGCGAGCGACTCCATAAGACTCGAGGAGTGCAGAGTGATTTTAAAGAAGCGAGCAATCCAGAGGGAATCCCTCCATATCGTCTTGTGGTGCTGCATTGCTATTTCAGGGGCAAAAAGTGTAATGTGAGCTGATGGTACAACGGTCCTTCTCAGTAAGTTCGAGAGTTTATTTGCCATGCTTTTATGAAGGTTTTGCATCGTTAAAGTGAATCAAACTATAACAAACCAAGAAAAAAAAAAGGCACCAATGATTTTTAAGCACAGAATCTGTTCAGGTGTTCCATAAGCTTTGATTATTGCCTTTTTTATTATTAAACGATAAATGCACTCAGAGAAACGCCCTTACAAAAGGCCGTTGTGGTGCAATGGCTGGAAAAGGGATCTTCAGTTAATGGCTTTTTCCACTATCGGTTGTTAGAGTAAACAGCAATTTGGTGAGCGTTCGGGACATCACTCAGCTCTGTGGTGAATAAGGACAGGTGTGTTTGAATGAACCTATTTAATCACCTTGTTGATCTATAGAGTGTATTTGATGCTCTCCATCATAAACTGGAGAGAGACAGATAAATGGATTGAGTGCCAAAGGTAAATGGTAAATATAAAGTTTGTTAACATTTGAGCCTGATGGTGAGATATTGATTTCTCCTGTCTCCTTAATGGAGGTGCCGATGGTACTGATGGAGGAAAGAGAGTGTTTTTAGATTTTGGGGGTAAGATGATGGTTTAACAAGAGAGAGTGCTTTGTGTGGTCATGTGTGCGTGTGGATGCTCTTCTAAAGTGAGGGAGATAAAAGGATGCTCACACTAAAGTTTAAGCAGGCACAATTATTTCAGGCCCTTGCAACAAATAGAAAAACACACACGATATGATACTTGGGAACATCTGTTTTGAACAACTAATATCTTTATGTTACAAATCTACTCCAGATTGTTAAAAATCTACTCCAATTTTGTGTGAAGCTAAAATCAACAAGTCATTTATTAATTGAAATTTGCATTTTTATTCATGCAAAATTGATCAAATTAATGTTCTTTAATATATTTTGAGTCAAGGTCAATATATGAATAACTATGTTATTACCGAGTTCAACAAACTCAATTTTTGTATGCAGAAAAAGATGTCAATTCTTTATATATGTTTGTTTACCTGCTCTCTTATATTTGCATAGGCAACTTATGAATCAGGGCTGTCAATACAATAAAATGAATAAGAAAAATAAGAAAAGTAAATAGGTAAAATATATATATTTTTTAAATGTAGTAATAAATAATACAATGTAAATACAATTTATTACAAACTACAACTAATACTAACTATAATATAACTATATATATAGCCCATTCTCATCCTTTGGCGTAATATAGGTGATGCCATATGACATTTCGCTGAAATACTACAAACATGGCACCCTTTAGCATCAATATACAGGCCGATCTCATGAAAGTTAGTATCTGATGTCACGAATGTCATTTCTCGTGGCATTCATACGCCAAAAACAGTTTTTGCGTGTATATGGCACGCGATTTCGCTGTACATATGATACGCACTTTTTGGCGTATAATATGCACGACTCCCCACCCCCCCTCCCCCCTAAACCTAACCCAGGGTTTTTTAGTGCATTACCATATACACGCAAAAACCATTTTGGCGCATAAATGCCACGAGAAATGACACTCGTGGTATAGATACACATCTTCATGAGACTGTGTTGCAATATAACATGCAGAGTCCAAAGCATCATACAGGTGAGTGGCATCCTTTAGTGTCAACATGAGACGCAGACCCAATCCCAGACCTAAACCTACCCATAACAGTGAGTGTTATATTGATGCTAAAGGGTGCCATGTGCGTAGTATTTCGACAAAATGTCATATGGCGTATGACGCCAAAGGATGAGAATGTGTTGATATATATGTAAGCAATAAGGTACGAGAGGCTGTGCTGTATCGTGAAATAAGTAACAGCTGAAGGGCGTTGTTAGGCACGACGCGAAGCGGAGTGCCTGCAACCCCTTCAGCTGTTACTTATTTCACGATACATCACTTGCCTCGAGTATCTTATTGCTTTTATAAAACTGTTGCCACACAATATTAAAGTAAAAAACAATATAAGTGCAACTTTCTTGAAGTAAAATCACTAAAAGCCTACCTTCCGCTGGAAAAAATAGTCCATGAGCGTGAACAGCAACAACGTTCCAATGTGTAAAATGCATGAAAGCTCAAATAAAAACAACATAGAACCGCAGTGTTGCGCAGCGAATCAATAGAACCGTTGGGTGAAGCGGCTCGTAGCCGTGTTTTATCGTGAATAAAGCACAGCTCTTGACCAATCAGAATCAAGGATTCGAACTACCCGTTTTATATATATATATATATATATATATATATATACACACATACATATATACATACATACACACACACACACACACACACACACATATACATACATATATATATATATATATATATATATATATATATATATATATATATATATACATATATATATATGCTGTCAGTTAAACGCATTATTAACGCCGTTAACACAAGCCCATTTTAACGGCGTAAATTTTTTTAGCGCGTGATTAACAGTCTTTTTGGCTAGCAAATTTGGAGTTTTCTTTCACATGCTTTTGCAACAGGACGCGGCATGCGCGCGTTGCGCTATGAAACCCATTCATTTCAATGGCTTGTGCCGCAAAAGGACGTTTTTTTGCTTCGTCGACCAAAGCGCAAGCGGATCTAGCTAGACTGTAAACAAAACAACAGGCACGCCGCACACACTCGTTTGGGCTTGTGAGCCGCCAAATAGTTGGTTAAACAGTTGGTTAACGTTACGTTTTGAGTGGATGACGAGTGCGAAACGCCGAAACGGATGCCAGTAAGATTCTGAATGGAATGTTTACTTTTAAAAAGTTGCCAAATGGTTCCATTGACAAGACCAAAGTGGTCTGTGTGTTTTGTCATTGTGAACTGAGCTATCATCATCGCAGCATGTCCATTCTGAAATACCGCTTGATGGCCAAACACACACAGCTGATGCGAATTATCTGCCCCCTCGTCAATATCAGGACCTCGTCAGTATTTCTTTCACCCTTTTATTGATGGACAGTGTTACATTGTGTGAGAGATTATTTGCTTTGAGAAAGTGTGAATTTGAACACACTATATGCCAATGTTGTTTTCAATAATAATAAAAAAAAACATTTGCACAAATCAAGCCGATCCACTTTTCCATGTTGATAAGAGCATTAAAATGAGAAAAAAATAATGGGACAAAAAGAAATCAAGAGACATTCAGAATAGATAAAAAATGTGCGATTAATTGCGATAAATAGTGAGTTAACTATGACATTAATGCGATTAATCGCGATTAAATATTTGAATCATTTGACAGCACTAATTTACACACAATATAAGCCTATCACTGGCCAACAGTCTATTTTACAATTGTATTAAACTGACAGACACACTATGGATGAAAGTGCAAGGAACACAAGGTCAAGTGTGACCACCCCTTAAACCCTTGTAGAAACAGCAGCAGTGATAGGTGATATCATAACTGTCACTCTATGCAAAGAGCTGAAATATGCCCCCAATACAACAACTGACCCATTCAAACAAACGCCCACTCGCATTGCGAAAAGAAAAATATTCAGCAGTGAAATCTCATCCTATCTGAAAATTAGTCATGTATGAAGTCCGAAAACCTGACACCTTGACTACAGCAGAAGCAAATAAAACTGACAAGCTCACTTTACTCTTCTGAGATCTCCATCATGTTCTCTGTCGAGGATGAACAGAGACAGATCCATGAATAACTAAGAGAGAGGGATGATAAACGTGTCATCTCTTTGTGTTGGCGGAGAGACGTGGAGTTAAAGGCATGAGACAACTTCAGTGAAAACGAACAACGTTGAAAATGCTGCACGACCTTTCAAAATGCAGAAGAGCGTATTTGCTAAGTACAGCTTCCTGAACTGGAATGCCGCTGTTACTGAAAGTAAAAAGAGACAGAGGAGGTGACAGAGAGAGAGAGAGAGAGAGAGAGAGAGAGAGAGAGAGAGAGCAATTAGCACAGAGAACACAAATCCACGTAGATCTCACTTGCCGTCTGTATTTCTTCGCGGTAGCCCGGTAAAAGCGAGCGGGGCTTACGATAAACCTAATTTAAATATTGTTTTTGGCCGGCCGATGGCATGTTCTCATGCTGACAAATCTCTCGCAAGCATTCCCAGACACAGAGAGAGCGTAAGAGACAGGACGCAAGAACAAACAGGATTTGATGTCTGCGAGAAATGGTGGATCGAACATGCACACAAAAGAGTGCAATGACACGACCAGGTAACATAATCGTGCTCGGGCAATGTGATCATGTATGTCTGATATTTACATGGAAGAAGAGTGCTTTCTGTGTGTGTGGCGGTCACAACATGCCTGCTGGGAGAAAGAGGTAACAGCAGGGAGGGCCCTCCGCATCCTCACAAACCTCCTCTGATTTCAGTTACGCTAGTGGAAATCTCAGCCCCGTCTGTGTCCCCGGGCCACAGGCGCACAGGTGTTTGCTGCATGCACCTGTTCTTATAGTGCATGCGGAGGGGCTGTCAAAACCACCCGACGAGCGCTGACCTGGGATCAGCCGGAGCACACCTGTGCCATTCAACCTCAAAACCAGCATCCGCAACAAACGGCGGCATACATTATAATGTGCCGTACTAGACAAAGTACTCAGGACCCGACGAAAGGTTAAAAGGCCATGCCGTGGCTTCGAGGAAAGGAAACCGTTGAGAAAGAGTTCAACTTGAGTCTACTGTGGCTTTGCACCATTCTGTACGGAGAGCAGATTCTGCACCACATGCTTGCCTGAGCAATTACCAAAGCCAATCTGAGCAACACATGGGAACATGGAACCGTTCCTGAACGCTGTGAAGGGAGGAGACAAGCCGTACATTGATTACACTCCTAATGGATGACTATCAATATAAAGAGTGTGTAAGGTTACAATCAGGGCTCCACTTATCTAGGGTAATTAGAAACCCCTGCATTCAGACGACTCAATATTCTTCAGGTCGCGATAGGCTGAGAACTTGGCAGCCCGTTGGCGTCCATACCTGAGTGCTCAACGACACCCAGAGCATCCATGGCAACCTCGTGCATGTAATGTAGCCCATCCCGTCCTATCTGGCTGCTCTATTGTCCTGCCCTCGACCTGTGAATGTTGGCACAACCCCGGGAGTTGGGGCTAAAAAAGGCCTAGGCGCAAGGAACAGAAACATAGTCTGCATTAGCCAGCTAATCCCATTAAATCTGCGGCCGTGCCAAAAGCCAGGGTCAGCCAGTGTGCCACGTCACTCACACGCACCTTTGGCACTGCCCGTGACCCTGGACTACTGTCCCAGAGATGAGGGCGGGGAGTCGCCTGTTTACTAGGTCCAGATGGAATTAGGCAAAAGCTGGGATGCATGGATGCACCTGCTGGCCAAACCCTCGGACTGCTGGAGGCTTTTTGGAAATGAGCGTGGTTGAGGCCGAGATTTAGCCACAAAACTAAGCAGCTTGCACCCGCTCTGTGCGAGGGAATTGGTTGTTTACAGTGGATTACAGAAGCACACTGACAGTTAGAAGGCACTTGTGATCTGTGTGGTCATCTGTAGTGTCAACAAGAAACACAGTTCAAATACATTTGAATTTTCGTAATCTGACGTATTTCAGGGTAAAATAGTATCTAATGAAAAAGAAGTCAACATGAAATACTAAAGACAGACAGGACTTGATTTAATTCACCAAGAATTGATGGAAATTGAAAAAGTGGCCCTTAGCATACTAAAATGAAGAGGGAATTAAGAATAATTAATGAACGTCAACAGAAAAAGAAAATTATCTTCAAAATAAGAGCAAATTACAGCATTTCGATTAAAATGACTAACACAGCGCAATATGAATTGTCCACAATAACACCACATTATAAGTGCATTAAGAAAGCAAACAAGAAAATTGCTATTTAAAATGTGATTTAAAAGGTTGGCCGTGGTTGTTAGTAGTGCTGCATAATTTGGCCCAAACGATTCTGATTATATATATCACTATAAATAAAAAATAATAATGAGTTGTGAATCATCTTGATCTTGAATGAAACTGTATATCTTAAACCATGCACACTCCTATTCACCCAGTGCCAGACATACCCTAATTCACATTAGTTCTGCTTGGAACAGATGTTTACAGTTACCGGCCACAACAGCCCATATGTTTTGGTCATGTCCAAGACTGGAGGAGTTTCGGAAGCATCTCTTTAAATCATTTAGTGACATGTATGGTGTTTTTATTTAACCAAACCCTCTGTTAGGCATTGTTGGTACTAGGCCTGAGAGTATTGTATTTAAGGAAGGAATGTATAAGGCAAAGCAATCACTTTTAGTTCACCACCCAGTTAGCAATGTTTAATTCTTCTTTACTGGAAAAGTGCTGACACCCGGAAGTGATGTATATTATTCAACTTGAAAATGGTCACCCTTCCTAACGTATTTCAATCATGCAGGAAAGACGGGCATAAGCACTCTCACACACAGACACAACAAAAACTAGCACATTTTCACACTGACCCCAACCATGGCATCACTTTCCATTGAGTCATTTCAACACCAATGTGAGAGCAGCAGAGCTAATTGGGTTACGTGTTATCGATGCAGAGCAAAGCATCCATCCTGCTTAACTTGACCTGCGCTCAGACACTTTACCCCACATCTCTGCTGTCCCTACAGTGTGACTTAAGGACAGGATATCTCCTCTTCCATGAATACAGTAGCTACATGATGTAACAAGTCAACCATGATGACTAATTGCATTAGTGATGCAGGTAAGATATACTCCACTTCCGGTGCAAGGGGTCTCTCTATCAGATGGACCATGGCCTAAATGTCCCCTTAACTGGAGACAGCTCAACATACCCTTACTTTATTTTTTTACAATTCTTTATTAGCCCTAAGACAGCTAGGTGGCACCTGTGCAGTGTTAACACACAATGTTCTGCTTAGCATCTCCAGCTACAAGGCGACTGAGAATATAATTTGAAACGTGCTAATGCTCCTGCTCTAGTGCCAACTCATTTACGGCCATTAACGTTGACTAAGATGACTTAGCATGAAACTCTAATTGTTGTAACAATGGAAGCTTAGTAAAATACAGCTCTTCTAAATATAAAACCTGGTGTAGCTATCCAATATTTACCATCTATACTAAAAGTAACGGTCTGGCTCATTTTTGAATATTAGGTTCTTCTTGGATGCACTGTGGGTCAGTCCTGGTTTTCAGGACGAAAGAGCAGACACGACCTTCACAACTTTTTTTTTGTTCCTTGATCACATTGATAGTCCAACAAGACCGCATGAGATAAAGCTCTCAGCTCATTACTTATTGAATGATCTCATGATAGTCCTTGTCTTCAAGTGCTGAGGTATTTGTATCATTAATTAACAGTAGGATGCGTTAAAGACTCTTTCTGTTGAACATATTAATTCCTATTAAATAGGTATTAATGAGTAAAGCTTAACTTAGCATGTTTTTTCAACAATGGGAGAGAGAAAACTGTCACTATTTTGGTAATACACAAAATAAACGCCCAATATGACATTAAATCAGTAATAACCTTTCCATGTAGTGAGGCGATTGTTTTGCTTTAAATAAGTCATTTGGGGTGAGAGGCAGGGAGAATAATCCACTTTCGTTGAGAGTTCTCATGCCAGCCAGCCCGTTGCTTTGGCAGAACAGATGAAGATATCAAAGAGGGGGGAGAGAGCAAGCCCTGCATGCTGAGAAACCCGGGAAACTGGCGAGCGAGCGAGAGAGAGAGAATCAGAAGTCAAACTCGGGGCTCTTCTCACAAACAGGACTGGCACCCAGCAGGGTTAAAAGTTCTGTTCGCTTCCGCCAGGGGAATTACCTCCTCTTTCTCTTCCTCGCTCACGCTGTCATTTCACCATAACCAAGTAACTTCTTGGTAGCGCACAAAGCAAGACTTGTTGCAAAATCATCAATTTTTAATTCACCTCAGTTTTTTCATATTTGCCAACGCCGCCAGGATGAGGGGGAGTTGGCAGTGGTGAAAAAGACTCTTCCTCTGCACAATGCGCACATAGGTACAGGAGGATAAGCAACACCTATGAGCCATTCAAGTTTCACAGGGTGTATCAGTAATAAATGATGCATTGGTATTTAAACCACAGAAAGCAAGAGGTGTTATGTAGATCTGATGGATAAGGCTTAGGTGTTATAGAGTTCATATCTAGACTTCAGACATTTCTCAAACATACAAGGCTAGTAATTTCTCACAAATGTCAATCAAAAGTACAGGCTTTTTAAATGTTAACTGATGGAGGGGGGCGGGAAGGGGGAGCAATTGTGTTGCCAGTCACATAAGGAAAAACACAAACACACAGATGGCATCAACTAGCCTCCATCTCAGCTCAGGTGGTGTAAAAAAAAGGGGCATACTGGTAAATCCAAGCTACAGCACGCTGCTGCAGCCACTGCTAATGAGTTGCGACTTCCTGTCACGCTGTTTTTTCTCTCTCCCACTTCTTCCAGGAGAGGAGGCGGATTGTGGAAAGTCGATTTCCTGTGCGCCGGTGCTTGTCGTAATTGCGCCGCGAGGCAGCTTGGTTCGCCAACGGTGACATAGTCGGTGAAAACGAGCAGAAAATCTAACTGTTCCATATCAAGGAATATTTTTACTCTGGCTAATGTGACTTAAATACCTTGTTCCACAGTCGAGTGGGGCTGGCACCTGCTGCATGGGAACTGGCCAATTACTGCGCAGTCGCTCTAATTTTCTGATTCAATTAGCATGCTTCAGAGCTTTGCCGTCTAATTGCAAACTACTTCACAGTTACCTCTCTGATTAATCGCTGCCCATCTGCGAGCGATCGGAAACCTTGGTGGAACAAATTCAGGTATTCCAGAATGCCTGGAGAATCGAAGCCCGCTCTGCTGGGCGCCTCAAAAGAGCAAGCTGATAGTGGAAACAAATCAATGCGCTGTCACCTCTAAATCCACTTAATACACTGGAAGGTTTCGTAAATCAAAGCAGCCGTTCAAGCGCTGGGCAACCCGTGGACTTAGGAAGTCATACTAAACAAATGATCAGTCATCCATAAACTTTGATTAATGCGCTTAAATGTACTCCAAGCAGGTATGATTGAGGAAATGAGGCAATATGGAAAGTTCTGCATTTTCTTGAAAACAACCCCAGGGGAGGATAGGAAACGACAATGCTAGTAGTCTCTAAACGACCTCTAGTCCGACAGACGCCATATTTATAACGACCCCAGGCTCTGATAATGTATGAAGACCAGGGGCTATCGACCCTCGCACACAGCAGGTTACGCTGTCAAATCGGTGGCGCTTTGCCCAACCTGACCCACGACTCTCTCTGTACGCTAATGCGAACCTATTGACATTCTCAAGGACACGGACACTGGGGTGTTTACATAGTTTTTACACCATGTTACATCATTCCAACCGCTGAGGTATCTGCCCTGACCGAAATGACTTGGCACCCGGTCTTGCCCTCTGTGAGCAAAAGGACTACGACCGTCTTTCGCTCTACAAAGACATTTATTTTCATTTTACTACAGTCCTTTTAGGCCTAATGAAAAAGTACAGAGGAAACAACAGTAAGCATATTGCATATTGTTGCCAGTGGTCTGATAATGATGTATCAGGCAGTGGCTGAGGGAGACCATAATTCCAATATGTCAGGACTCTGATTTGGCCACAATTTGCATGGTTATAATAGCTTATCGACTGGCTCAAGGTTGAGGGAGACCACGGTAGCCAGCAGTAATGACTACACCGCATGAGTTTATTTCAAGCTGCCAGGGTTCACTCACCCGAGCCCTTTTGTCAATATGCAATTTTGATTCTTCTATGTCCCTCGGAGGGTCTAGGCTAACGGCAGGCTCTGCCGTTCCCCACCAACACCCCTTAAACGATTCCTGTATCATACAAACATTTCCCATGAAGATCAATAAAAGTGCCATTCATTAACCCTTGAACATATACAAAGTCGAACGCTAGGATTATTGAACAGGTCATTTTTTTTGCTACTAAATATGAATTGATGGTATATTTGTTGCTTGAAGAAAAATAAAATAAAAATAATAATTGTAGCTCACAAGTCTTCCTTTAGGAGGGTACATGAGGATAAACATATATCAGAAGAGTTAATATATGAAGAGTTAATATATATTCATCATTTTCAAACAGCTGGTATGCATGAAAACTAAACCAGACAAAGAAATGTCACACAGACATGTCAGTGGTGCCTGAAGCAATTAAAACAACCAACAACATTTGCAAATGTTAATTTCCTCCTATGCAGGTAAATCATATCAACCACTGAGTAACAGATGGAAACCTATAAACATACATAAATGCATACCCATTACTTCCTTGAAATGCTGTCAATTATTATTTCATTACATTAAAAATGAAATTATTGGCAATTAATTGGCAAAAATGGCATGTATTCATTTATTGAATACATTTATTTTCTTGAGTGAAAGTGAATGAATGCCTATATATAAAGCCCTGTCAGTGCAGGTGCCTCACTAGACACAACGTTAACAAATACAAAGATGCTACTGTCTTTTTAGGTGTTTTTTTGTTATTGTCTGCGTAACACGGCAGCAGACACAACACTAGCAAGATTCTCTCTCTATTGTAAGCTTTTCTGTTTGACTTTGATTATGTGGATAAACAAACAGCCACCTGTGTGGAGCACTAATGGCTGAATGATGAAAGCGTAGCTCAGGACTCTCTAACACTGACTTCATCACCCTCTAACCTCCATTATTTCACACATTCATCATAACAGATCCATGACTTAGCAAGGGCTTACTTACTTACTTTTATTTATACATATACAAAACATAAGAACGGGAAATGTGTTCTGTACATAGGATACAAAACGCATAGTGCTTCTTCAATGATGAGAGTTTATGACCCAGAGGTTCATTTTGAAGAAAACTAAACATTTTTCTTTTTGTTATAAGGTCACAGTCACACATATATATATATATACATGAAGGCACGGTAAAAAGTTTCAGTGTGACCTTCTTATAACAAAAAGAAAAATGTTCTGTTTACTATATATATAATATATATATATATATATATATATATATATATATATATATATATATATATATATATATATATATATATATATATATATATATATATATATATATATATATATATATATATATATATATATATATATATATATATAATATATATATATATATATATAATATATATATATATATATATATATATATATATATATAATATATATATATATATATATATATATATATATATATATATATATATATATATATATATATAACAAAAAAATATATAACAAAAATGTTTTGTCTAATAAGGTTTTATAAGCGTTTATCAAACATACTTTTCACAGAGGAGACTAATTGGTCATTGAAGAGCTTGAGATGAGATCAAATAAGACATGTCAGAAAAACATTAAAAAAATACATATATTTGAAAAGTTGATTGTGCAGTAATTCCATTAAAGCTTTGTTTTATTTATTTGTTTACTTTTTTAAATAATGCATACCACACTGAGAAAAAAATGAAGTAGGATTTACTTCAAAAAAGCTAGGCAACTTTTGTCACTCAGAAAACGCTAGTAAATTTACAAAGATTTGCCAAGTAAAAACCTAAACATATTTATCAGTAGCTTTAATTAGAAATCTTTAAGTTTACTTGGAATATGGAATTAAGTAAACTTTATAGAAAATAAGTAATTTTAACTTGGCTAGTAAAAGGTTGATTAATGTCGATTTAGTTGAAATTTCCTTTGCATTAGGGGAGCGCGGGGCACAACGTAACGTGGGGCTAGTTGTAACACGCTTGTTTTCTTCCACACATGCTGGCATGACAAAACTTGGTATATTTACTAGTTGCCATTTCAACACTATATAGAGAAAAAAAATGCGCCAAAATTCCAAAATCTTTGTAAGATATCACTGAACATTTATTTAACCATAGCAAAAGTGCATTTCTTACTTAAGTTAATTTTTCGTCTCTATTTTTTGTGTTTATTTAAAATTAGACAAATCTGATATTATTTTAATCTCCAATCTGTTGTTTAACCGTTGATTTAGTTCTTTCATGCTTCGCTAACTAGCAGAAGACACTAGCAGGGTTTAAATCACAGTTGTGCAGTTGGGGCATGTTGTAACACTGTGTTACAATGTGCCCCTATTAGAAATATGATATTATATTCTATACTTTTATGAATTCTATTGAGAAAACATGAGAAACATGTAAATAAAGACTGAGAGTCAATGCTCAGAAATTATTAAGTATTATTTTGTTTTTGAATTATGCTGTATAGCTGTGTTTTCCGATGTGTTTGTTGTCAAACTCAAAAATTAGTTTATTTTTAATTATTAAAAAATACCGTTATTTTATATGAAAAAAGTTAATAATTGTATTTTATTAAGAACATATTTTGGTTTGACTTGCATATGTTTTTGATCAGATCAGACAGCATTTTAAGCTGTCATATGGTGATGTTACAATGTGCCCCTCACATGTTACAATTTACACCGCACCTATGGGGCATGTTGTCACATTTCACTTCCATTCTTTCAGGGTAAATCAAGAAAAAGTATACACTGTATTAATAAAACGAAACCACATAATTGTGCTAGACATGTGGGAAATTAATGTGGGGAAAAAAAAAAAAAACCTCTAAACCCCAAGTAGATTTACACAAATTGACAAAGTCAAAAAGTGTTACTTTGTGCCCGCTCTCCCATACATTTCACTAAAACAAAAAAATTGCATTTTTTAGTCATTTATAGTATGTGCTTTACTTAGATCATTTAAGTAATTTACATTACATCATGTCAGACGTTAAGCATCATGTGAATGCAAAGACCTCAAGACCACCTTGGTAGACAATACACAATGGCGGTAACATTTGGCGGTTAACATTTTTGTGTTTAAATGTGTCACTTTGAGCAAAAAATTTGCTCGAAATGTCACAAAATGGCAAGTTACTAATATTGACAACAAAAAACTATGATAAAACAGTGTAAATACAGCTGGAAACCAGTGAAAAATTAACCTCATTAATTATTCAAGGTCCAGTGCTGTGCCCCAGTATCAGAAAAGTTGAGTAATTTTTACTTAAATTTATTGAGTTGATATTTAAACTTTCATTTCTACTCGCTTTAATTAATTACTGATATGGAATTTACTTAGTTTTATTAATTCTTGCCTGAACTAACTTTATGTAAATTACATTTTTTTCAGTAGTATTTCCTTCACCACAAAAAAAAATAAATAAAAAATTTCCAGTGCAGTGGACATATTTCATAGTGTGAATTTATGCATAAATGCCAGCTATGAAATTAGCAAAAAACAAACAAACAAAACAGTTTAGAAATAATTAAATAATAACAATCTTAATATAAAAACTAAAAAAAAAAACTAATGTAAATGTAGCATGTTGTACATTGTCAAAAGTGCTCACGGTAAAAGAAACCACCATATACTGCAATATGAACCTTGAGAAAATGTAGCTTTTATCAACAAAACTTGTATAGCCTACAGTGAGATGTGCAGTAAGTTAAGATAAGTTAGGTGATTGCAGTGATGGTCCCCACCAGGAGATGAAACTGATCAATTCCAGACGGAAGCGGTTGAAAAAAATTATTATCTGACCTTTGACTATCTAACAAAACAATTCACATTATCAGTGCAGAGGCCTGACCTTAGACTTCTTTAAATGGGAGAGTATTGATTGTCTGTGCACAACAGACAAACACCTCACACAGCATGTCTGGGACAGTTCACTCAGTGCACGGACAAGCTGTCTGACGACTGAAACCTGCAATTAAATGTGTACACTGCACAGAGATCAGAGGAAAGCTCACCGCATGAGCCAACAAACTGAACAGTGAATCAACCACCAAAAGAAGCCCTTCTTTACAGATAGATTCGTTTGGATCCAATAGCACTATCAAGGCCACTCTCAATACTAACACCTCTATTAAGTATAAAATGAGTAATTATAGCCATTTAACATTATATTAAAAGCCATGATCTAAACATTTAATAAGTCTAAATCCAACATTAACAGACCTCTGTTATGTTTATCATGTACAAAAAATGTATACTTATTGTAAATACTAAAAAATTAACAAACTAATTTCAATACACAACAAAAAGCACAGAACCCCATTATACTGCAAGTAGAATAATATTTTTTAAATATTTGTTCTGTGTCATTCTTTGCAAGCTCCGCTATCATTGAATGTGAGCTGTCTTTGACTGATTGTGTCCTTCAGCATTTCTGTGTGTGGAGATGAGCAGAGAGAAACATTCCTCTAAAACTATTTGCTGATACATTGACATCAATAACAGTATTTAACCGCCCATCCTTAAATCCTAGAGATATCAAAATGTCTTCAATCTCATAATGTGTAAGACTAACATTACACATTCATTTACATGGTATAAATCTAGTTTAATGTTTACTACATTCATTTACTACATTTGCACACTGTAAAAAAATATTTTCAAGATTTGTTATCACAAATTTCTTTTCTTTTGTCAAATCTACTTAAATAATTTATTTAGTTCAGGTAACTTATTATTTTGAGTTTCTGATGATTAAATCAATCTTCTTCATTGCATTAACTCTTTTTCCCAGTTCAGTCAACTTAAAATTTTAGGGCAACCAGGTTACTTAATTTTTTAAGTTAAACCAATAATATTTTTTTGCAGTGCACTATGGGCATTATTATCACTTCATTATTGTGATTTTCTAACCCGATTTCAGGGGAATTCGTACAAATCTTACCAGGCTAATTCGTAACAATTCGTAACCTCACTCATACAAATTGGTACAATTTTTGCTAAATCGTACATATTTTACGAATTGGCCAAATTCGTATAAATTTGTACATATATATATATATATATATATATATATATATATATATATATATATATATATATATATATATATATATATATATACACAGGTCAAAAGTTACATAGTTCTGTCAAAGTCAGCTGATATCAATTAGAGGTACTATAGTGGTTCATTTCAGGAAAGCAGTTCTCTGGGCACCTGAAATGCCTCAAGATATATGCCCTTTTGCACTGACCCCCACAGAATATTGATATGCGTTTATGAATTTAGATTCATAATCAATAATGAATGAGACATTTGTTAAAGCAACAGTTAAATATATATATATTTTTAAATAAAATAAATACAACGACAACAACATATCTGAGATAGAACTACACCAACAGGGCACATCAATACTAAAGCAATGCAATTAAATTAAACAAACGCAGTTCAAATTATGGTTAATGATTTTTACACAGATGATATGTGAGAAATAGAAAGTGATCCACAAATATGAGAATATGCGAACATTTCTCATCAGTTTCTTATACAAATCTAAAATACAATTTGAAGGTGAGAAAATAGGTGACACTATTTAAATTCAATGGTGATTTTGGATCCCCACCCCTCCCTTCCTTCCATTTGAATGTTTTTCTTACAAACCTGCTGAGAACACACAGTTATCTGTCTCATTCTCAAGTCTCTTTTGCCCACCGTCTCTATAATGTTCACTTGACAAATTAATTCTGTAATGAAGTGTTATAAAGATATTCCAGGAGGGGGAGGGAACAGCAACAAAAAAGAGAAGATAAAAAAGAGAGAGAAAAAGAATATCAAAGATAATCATAGGAATGAGGTAGGAGTGGCCCTGGGCCATGGGGTCAATCTAAAGCTGAGCTTGTTCAGCCTGCCGCAGGCACTGAGCTGGAACTAAGTAAAGCCAAGCGACCATGGGCATGGAAGCAAGCCAGAGCGCGGGATTCTGCAGGGGGCCGTACTGAGCCCCTCTCTTTCTCTCTATCAAGCTCGAACATTTTCATTAACACACAGGGAGAAAATGAGGGTGAGCCACAGAGATACATGGCTATCCACGACGCAAAAGAAAAAAAAACATACAGACCATAAGGGGGTAAGAAAATAGACTCCTATTTGTGATTGGAGAACTTTGGCAGTTATGTTGCTGCATATATTACACACGTTTTAGTAGAAACACTCCAAAAGAGAGGGGGTTAAATAGAGACACAATGAGCGCGGAGAGGCGCCATTCTGGAGTGATGACTGAGAGACAAAGGAGGCCTGTCAGGCCGGCCAGACAGCTGTGAGCTGGGTGTCAAACTGCCTCCCCGGACCACCATCTGCTGACACCACCAGATGACACAGAAAATAGGATTACAGTAGCAAGGCATAAAAGAAGATGATGACCTAAACTATGTAATATCATTTTCCAGAAAACGAAAAAAAAAATCAGGCATGGGTAAAGATGGAAGAGGTGAATGAGGTCAAAGAAACACTGTTATGCTGCACAAATATACCACACAGATGAGGAGATCAGAGTTTAATTTGGGAGTGGGAGATCTAATGGAAGGCCCTAACTCATGACACAGGACTCAATTTCATATGAGCTTTGTAAAACCAGCAAAGCAAAAGATTGTCTCGTGTTCATTTCATTGCAGGTTGTTGTGTCTTTGACCTCGAACTTCTTTTTTGTTTGTTTTTTTGTCTTCATTTGTTTTTTTTTTTGTTATTTTTTTTACCTCAAACAAATGATTAAACACACCCAGATTGAGGAACATTCCTTACAAGTATTAAAAATCAACAACACTGGGTTAAAGCTAAAAAATAACAATAACGCTTCCTTTTACAGTCCAGTTACCATGTAAATACTATGTACTTATTTTAGTAACTACAATTACTGGGTTGTAACTAGTACTAACCCTGAACTTACCCCTAAACTTACCTCTGTTCCATGTACTTACCTTATTTTAGCCAGTACTTTGTAAGTACACTGTAAGTACACTGTAAGTACTGCACTCTAAAAATGCTGGGTTATTCCAACCCAAATTTGGGTCAAATATGGACAAACCCAAAGGTTGGGTTAAAAATATAATTAAAAATGTAGCTACAGTTGAAAGTGAAAGTTGAAGTTGGATTAAAATTTTAAATTACATTTTTAACCCAACATTTGAGTTTGTCCATATTTTACCCAATTTTGGGTTAAAAACAACCCAGCATTGTTTAGAGTGTGTACTGTAACAGGAAGTGTTACCAAAATAACTACACTGTTATTAAAACAGAACCAAAGCTTGTAAAATAAGACAGCAAAGTTGTTAAGAAGCCTTACATTATAAAGCTAGGGGAAAGATTATTTTTGTTAACTTGTAACCTTAAAAAACAAAACAAAACAAAAAAAAACTTTTTTTTAATCTTGAGTGAACCAAGAGAGTAAATTCAAATATTATTCCTAAATATATATTTAATATAATTTATTTTCATGTGAAATATCTAAGAAAATAATGTAAAATACAGAAGGATAGCAAGTAAAAATAAGTACAGAAGGATAGCAATATTTATTTATTTATTTTTTTTAATCCACCTCTTAAATGTATGGCGAGGAAATGTTATTTTGGCTTGTACACTCTAAAAAAATGCACTTTTTTAACCCAATTTTTAACCAGGTTTATTTTAACCCAATTTTGGGTCAAATATGGAGAAACCCAGCTATTGGGATAAATTTCTAAATTGAATTTTTGTAATACAACAATTTGGTTTGTCCATATTTGACCCAAAATTGGGTTAAAACAACCCAGTGTAGCCTTTATGCAGGAATAAATAAATAAATAAGTTAGTAAATTAATTAATAAATAAAGATTCCAATAAAAAGGGATTCAAATTATGGCCTTTGCTTCTATAGCTGGAGTCATTGTGAAAGCTAACTACTGCTGCTAACTCATTGATAACTGTCAGTGCTCATCAACTCACACACTGCTTTAAGTGAAAATATCATAATGACCGAGTTTGAATGAGCATGGACATACACAGGGCAGGCTTACCAAACAGAGCCCTCAGAGCTGTAGCATTCCATTTGTGTCCCGGAGCTGCTGGGGTGTAAGGGTTGAGGAACAGCCCAACTCCGGCTAAAACACATCCCTGGAAGGACCCACCCTGCCCCAAGGCTGCTGTCGATTCCAGCAGGAGCCTAACCAACATGTGACCAGCAACGACACTTCATGGCCAAAGGTCAGTGCGGATTTCTGCATTTCTGCAAATCTCCCCAAGTATGGCATCCGATTAAAGTCAAAGGGGAGAGTTTGGCCTCCAACCTTAACCCGTTAAGACCCTTGAAGTATTTTTTTCTGACCTAGACTTGACTCTCTCATCTGTGAAGTAAGCTATACTAATTACCCACCAATAGCAGCCCTGCACAATTCATTACAATATTTCTTGAGCGTTTCAAGCAGAGGCTGGCGCCAGACTCACTTACTCTTCTAGCGAGGGCGAGGCATTCTCAAACCGTACGATAAAGCCCGTCATTTCCCTCAGTGCTGGCCGTGATGTGCAGTAGGGGAACAGCACAAGGCCAACAAAGATGGATTATAAAGCACCATGGATTTGAAATGTGGGTTGTACAGATTAGCGATTCCATTCTCAAATGGAATGCAATCATTCAGTCAAGTTAACAATTCAAGGGAGAGCAAATAAAAGAAGATATTTTGAAGAATGAGTCAACTCTTTTTTCGTCCATGTGATGAAAGTCAAAGGGGTCCAAAACACCATTGGACCACATTGACCTTCATTATAAGGACTAAAAACTATTTTACAGGTTCCCATATTATACATACAGCTACTGAAAACTCGCCAAGCTCACTCTCAGGTTTACCGAAACACGCACACACATACGGCGTTGGAGCCGAAGCAGGATGGTGAGTGCTTGTGCATGAGGGGATGGACAGCAAACCCCCGCTGATTAGATAAGTCCTAAACCCACTCAAACACATGCAGCGAAGGCCATGTTTTCCACTCACTCTCTGTTTGCCTCTCAGAGGGAGAGGTGATAAGGTGGGCCATTTGGGGGTCATTGCGATTAGACAGCTAGGGAGAGCGCATTCCTGCCAACTCCTCGCAGGACAGAGAGGCTTTAACACATCACACACTGACAGGTGTGTTACGGCAAGCCTCCGTCTGCCAACAAATATAAAGCCGTGAAATATATTAAAAAGATGTATTCGCGAGAGAATACTTTGAAGCTGACTGGGCCGGAGAGTTTAACTCGACCTTCTCGCGGACCCTTTTATCACAAAAGAGCGAGCGCTAAAACAGACCTCATTTGCATTTCACATGTTTCAGCTGAAGCCTCTTCACAATCAAGCCGTGTCGGCGCTTGTCGGAGGGCGCACCAAAGGGCGGCGTCTGAGAGGAGGCACCTGGGGTGGCAGCAGGCCCTGCAGGGCTGTAGGGTGTGGGAGGAAGAGAAGACTTGGGATTACAGCTAATAGCATCATGGAGGGATCAGTGCAGCCTATCTCATTACGCCGAGGCACAATGAGCACAGCGCTCTCAAAGCAGTTTATAATTATGGCTTTCCAGGCCACAAACAAACCTTGCTTATTACCCTTCTTCTCGATGCTTTAGCTGTAGGAAATCATCCGCTAATTGCGATGTTTCCCTAATACTCAATGCGCACGGGTGTCACGGGCTGTTTGCGTCTCGTCCCGCTGACGCTTAATAAAGTTTTTATCTGTCAGAGCCGAAGAGTGGGAGATGAGCCAAGGTCAACGCTGCACTCTGAAGCACGCTGACGAAAAAAAAGGGGGGTTGGGGTAGTCAGCGTTGTTTACATAATTATATAAATAATCTTCTTTTTTTCCAGCAAAAAGGGAAACAAATAAATATTTTAATTTTGAGGCTGACTATGGAGCTGAAGGACGTTCAAGGATGCTTCTTCTCTAATCATCATGAGCAATTATGTACGATCTTAATATATTCTCATTGCATTCTTGTACAATTTTCCCCCTCGCCCACTGTTTTCTATAACAATCATATTAAATGTGCATTTCATTAAATTCAAATTTTATTTAGAAAAAGATCACACGGTGGGGGAGGTGGGGCTGGTGCACGCCACAATTGCACACGCATCAAAACATGGGCTGAAATTTAACTAGATGCACTAAATGTTAACTTAACAAAACCAAAAAAAAACACCACCACAATATAACATGGGATGATACATAGGGTCCTAATTAATTGATTTGTGTTCTCAAATGGAGTATTTTATTATGTGCATTACGGCTGCTTTGATAGTAATTATCATGACTCCTGCAGTTCCCATAACCCTCGGCAGAAGCAGAGACTTCTCACCCTCCCTTATCAAAAGCTGTCAAAGCAAAGCGCCCCATTAGTCTCCAAATGTAATAAATTGGTTGCATGAAACACACTCATAGCACATCTCTTCTGAGGCAAAAAGGGAGAGCTGTTGCAGGAGGATGAGAAAAGGGGAAAAATGGAAATAATAAGTCTAATATCCTCAGATGGGGCCCCTGTTCAGAAAGGAGTGAGTGGATGTTGACAGTTGTGTTGCGCGGCGTGGCAGGGGCTCGTCAGTGAGCCATTTATTTGCGCTGATGGACTGATAGAAGCAGACTGCTGCTGATAATAAGGAGTTCTCCCACACTGTCTTGTGCGCATCTGAGTGCTAACAAACCCACTGCGGATCAACAGATTTGTCAATGTTAACTTTGTGCCGAGAGAGCTCAAAGATGGCTGAGGCAAGATGTTCACTTCGACATATTACTCTATTTGTTTTATATATATATATAATAAAATGTAACAAAACACTTGACACTCTGATGCAACTACTAGAAGCAAAAGCACTGCACCAAAATATTTATATTACATGTTAACTATATAGAATTTTTTTTTTTCCAGTGAAAGACAATAAGAATATTCTGGTCGCTTCCATACAATGACAATGAATGTTGCTTTTAAGCAAACTACATATTGCAGCTATGCTAAAAGATGCAAAGGCACCATGAAAGTGTGACAATTTTGGAAAATCAGAGGAAACAATGTCAGATTCTTGAACGAATCGTTCCTTTGGAAATGATCTATGCACTCAAATCAACTTACTGAGCACTCAAATCAACTTACTGACTGGTGATTCAGGTGTCGACAGTTCTAAAAGTTAATGTGTATATATATATATATATATATATATATATATATATATATATATATATATATATATATTAACTATACTATTTGTTATATTATTACAGTTAATATATATTAACTATTTATATATATATATATATATATATATATATATATATATATATATATATATATATATATATATATATATATATATATATATATATATATATATATATATATATTAGTGCTGTCAAACGATTAAAATATTTAATCGCGATTAATGACATTAATGCCATAGCATAGCACTCGCGATTAATCGCACATTTTTATCTATTCTTAATGTCTTTTGATTTCTTTTTGTTACATTTTTTTCTCATTTTAATGCTCTTATCAACATGGAAAAGTGGATTGGCTTGTTTAGTGCAAATGTTTTTTTTAATTATTATTATTGAAAATAACATTGGAATAGTGTTCAATTTCACTCTAACATATATAGCCTAAATAATCTCTCACACAATGCAACACTGTCCATCAATAAAAGGGTGAAAGAAATACTGACGAGGTCCTGATATTGACGAGGGGGTGGAGAATTTGCATCATCTATGTTTTGTGTGTGTGTGTTTGCTTGGCCATCATCAAGTGGTGTTTCAGGCTGGACGTGCTGCGATGATGATAGCTCAGTTAGTAATGACAAAACATACAGATCGCTTTGGTCTTGTCAATGGGACAATTTGGCAACTTTTTAAAAGTAAACTTTACATTCAGAATCTCATTGGCATCCATTTCGGCGTCTCAGCGCTCGTCATCCACTCAAAACATAACGTTACTATTTGGCCGGCTCGCAAGCTGAAACGAGTGTGTGCGGCACAAAACCGTCCTCGCGCTGCGCTCTGAAACCCATTCATGTCAATGGCTTGCGCAGCGCGAGGACGTTTCGTTGCTTGCTTCGACCAAAGCGCAAGCGGATCTAGCTAGACCGGAAACAAAACATCAGGCACGCCGCACACACTCGTTTGGGCTTGCGAGCCGGCTTTGAGTGGATGACGAGCGCGAGACGCTGAAATGGATCAGGACGCATGCCGCGTCCTGTTGCAAAAGTATGTGAAAAAACTACAAAGTTTGCTAGGACAAAAAGACCGTCAATCGCGCGATGAGAAAAAGAAATTTCGAACGCCGTTAACAACGCGGTTTGACAGCTCTAACGCAAATATATATATATATATATATATATATTAAAGTCGTGAATGAAACAAAAGTAGCATGTTATGTACTGCAATGTACATCTGAGAGATACATATTATTGAGAAAAAATAAATTGAGTGGCTTTAAGTACTATGTACTTACATTGAAATTACTAAACTGATACAATGGACTTATTGTGTACATACATGTTTTTACATTGTACTTACATTTTAAAAATACCTGCATGTAATTACAGCTGTAATTAATTTATGTAATTACATTTGTAATTAGGGATGTCCCGAATACCACTTTTTCACTTCCGATACCGATGCCGCAGCTTTGGCTTTTGCCGATACCGATATTAATCCGATATTTTTATTTTATTTTTAAACTAATAAAAATATAGCAATTTCTCAATTAGCCCCTTAAAATATACCTTCAGTATATAGTCCACAACAACAGTTGATTATGAAAGATTGCCACCCTTTTTCAAACACCACAATATATATATATATATATATATATATATATATATAATTACACTGTTGACCCTAACCTTGCACCTTAACCTACCCTTAAACCGAACCCATACCGCCACATCTGTCCCTAACCTTACCCGTCTCATACCTCAATAGCAGCAAAATAGTTTTAGAATACAACAGGAACACAATAACACATTGTACAAATTTTTCGATGTAAGTACATAGTACTTAAAGCCACTTAATATAAAGTGGGACCAAAAAAAAAAAAAAAGAAAGTGGGATTTAAGTGGACAAAATAACTGGAGAAGCCCTGTCATTTCACAGGAAGATCAAGTTAAACATTTTAATTAAAAATAATGAGGATAAACACATGCACATTTGATAAGTAAAATGCATTTAGAAAAGAGATATTTTCTAGGTGTTTCAATCCTGCCAACTTTGGAGGGGAAGGTTATTGGCAACTTCAATTTCCGTATGTTTTCAAACTATCGCTTGGCTTCAGAAGATTTGAGATACAGAGCAGTTATGGTGCTACTGAAGAAACAAAGTCATACATGGATATATGAGAGTGAGCAATAAAAGGTGAACAAATAATGCCAGAATTTATTGTTGGTGAACGGTCCCTTTAAATTGCTAGTTTGTATGCATTGCAGCAAATTCATATTTGCTGATGTGCACCGTGAGACAATAACCAAACAACACCACGTCAAAGCAGCAAATTGCATTGAGTATGTAATTTGCTGTCCAATGCAGTTTTTCCCCCTTCCATTTTACCCGCCCTTGTGTTTCCATGGGAGGGTTGGTTTTCACAGGTAACAGGTTCAATGTAGGATGAACAAACTCCTAATCCTTTCCCTGAAGCCATAGCTTGAATAGTGTCTCATTTATAGTGTCTCACAGCTCTGCGAGTAACTACCAGCAAATCCTGAGAAAAAACACAGGAAACAATCTGATGATCAGGTCTTACCCTGATTAACCCCCCAAAGTTCACTGAAGGGGCAGATGGTTGTCCCCATTCAGCAATATCCTTTGCAATACAAGAAAAAAGCAATGTATCTACTGTAGAAATGGGAATCTGAATTGTAAGTTTTGTTGAAATGCAGCATTTATACATAACACAAAATGCTAGAGCTTGATACAAATGGATGTATGTGATTGCTTTGCATCTGCAGGGTTAAGGGTCTAGGTTTAATCCTCTGCTTAAGCAATAGGATGCACCATATGGCTCAATGAGATCCATGTCCCAAGATCCTAATCTGTCACTGCCCTCTGTCTGACTGCGTGATAAAGCATGGTGGTCAAAAGGATGTACACTACTGTTATTAAAGCGATAGTTCACTTTGAAATTAATTTTTGATATGTTTTAGCTTACCTCAAGGGCATCCAAGATGTAGGTGTCTTTGTTTCCACAGTATTTTCAATTTTGATAATTTTTGGTCAAGCCAATTCTTATTATCAGTCATACACTGGAGGTTAAGGGGGTCCTCCCTTGGTTTACCTCAAAAAGCATGCACAGAGAGGTCAAAATTAAACATGATTGAATGACTTGTAAATGCAAGTACACATTGATGGCCTAAGACACGAAACGAGCGGTTTGAGTGCGAAAACCAAACAGTGTTTATATTGTTTTTATCTCGTGTAACACAGCCATGTCACTGATCTGATCGCTTAGGCGCCTATCGATTTTTCATTTCTTAGGCCATCAATGTTTACTTTCATTTACGAGTCATTCAATCATGTTTAATTTTGACTTCTCTGTGCATGCACTTTGAGGTGAACCAAGGAGGACCCCTTAACCGCCATTGTATGACTGATAGACAAGAACTGTTTGACCAAAAAATATCAAAATTGAAAATACTGCGGAAACAAAGACACCTACATTTTGGATGCCCTTGAGGTAAGCTAAAACATATATAAAAAATAATTTCAAAGTGAACTATCCCTTCAAGACACTTGGGTTTTGCCAGAAATGACATGTTTAAACAAAAGCGTGGATACTTGTTAACTTTTCAACTCATCATTGACTATGACACGCTATATAGTGTCATCAACACTATGTATATCTCTGATATATATCTATATATATATATATACACACACACACACACACAAATGTACACACACACACACACACCTATACACACACACACATCTGCGCACACCCACACCCATATCTATATCTATATCTATATCTATATCTATATCTATATCACCACACACACACACACACACACACACACACACACACACACACACACACACACACACACACACACACACACACACACACACGTTATGTCATCATACACTACCGGATCAAAGGTCTTCAGGGTCTTGTAAGATTTTTCTATGTTTTTAAAAGAAGTCTCTTCTGCTCACCAAGGCTGCAATTTTTTGATAAGAAGATACACAAAAAACACAGTAATACTGTTTTCAACATGGATAATAATCATACATGTTTTTGGAGCATAAAATCATCATATTAGAGTGATTTGTGAAGGATCAAGACTGGAGTAATGATACTGAAAATTCAGCTTTTTTCAGAGGAATAAATTACATTTTAATATATATATTAACATACAAAGGTCATTTTAAATTGTCATAATATTTCACAATATTACTGTGTTTTTTTGTGTATTTTTTATCAAAAAATTGCAGCCTTGGTGAGCAGAAGAGACTCTTTAAAACATAAAATCTTACAGTACCTGAAACTTTTGACCGTTAGTGTGTGTGTGTATATATATATATATATATATATATATATATATATATATATATATATATATATATATATATATATATATATATATATATATATATATATATATATATATATATATATATATATATATATATATATATATACATATACACATATACAGGGCCTGAAATTAACACTCCGACCACCTGCCAAATGCGTGGTGAATTTTGCTATTGGCGGGTAACACTGTCAATCTACCTGCCACATTGGCAGGTAGCCAATGAGAATTGAGTGATTCATTAGGATTTTTACATTTCAACAAAGTCCGCTATTGCGTTGGACTTTTGCGTTGGCTGAAATGTGGCGGCACATTACTGGGATAAAGAGGCCATCTGAAACAAACAACCAACAAAAAGATGAGGATCATAAGAAAAGTAGAGAAGACATTTTAATACAAAGGTTCCGTGAGCGGCTGATTTATGACAGCGACTGTTGTTTCGTAATGTTCATGCGATCAGAAAGAAGATGAGGCCTCTTTCTGACTTCGTTTGGATGTGCGAGTATTTAAACTGTTGGTGAGATGGGATGAATTAATGTAACGCTGATGTAGGCTACAGTAGCCTACAATGACAGTTGCACAGATGTGTGTGCGTGTGCAACTGTGCATGTTGGGAGTTGGGTTCGGGAACCGGTGAGAAAATGTCCGGTACCCGGTACATTTTACCAGTAATAACAATATTAATTTAGCTCATAGTTAACGGTTCCTGAACGCTGTAACTAAAAGCTGTCAGGATCTGTCTGACGTGACTAAATCAGCCATCAACATAGCCGCGTGTGATTTGTTTTACGAGCTGCGGTAGGTCTATCTGTTGAGTATATACTATATTAAAGCGTATACTATACATATATATATATATATATATATATATATATATATATATATATATATATATATATATATATATTCTGTATTATATGTATTCTTACAAGTTAAAGAACTGTATTGTGAAATTCACGGGTTTTTTTTCTCTCCACGTTTGTTAGGCAAAAAAAAATGGCTGGTAAAAAGTCTCTGTGGCAGGTGAATTTTAAATCCACCTGCCACAGTGGCCAATCACCGAAAAAAGTTAACTTCAGGCCCTGTATATATATATATATATATATAGACATTCTGACTCTACCATTGCCTGAAGTGCTGTTTCATAATACATTAAAATATACTAGTGTTTAATGAGAACTTCAAACAAAAACAAGGTTTACAAATATCACACTCTTCAGACTAAAGTAAGAGAAAGAGAATAGATTGATTATGAAGTTAAATCACATTCTAGTAGTGTAGCGCTTTCCCTCTATCAGCATCTCAAAAAATAAATCAAACACACACACACACACACACACACACACACACACACACACACACACACACACACACACACACACACACACACACACACACACACACAAAGAAACGCTGCCGACATTGCCTCTTCACTGGTTAGCAGTAGTTTCGGGGCAAAAGCTGGCCTCTAATATGCGGTAATACCCAGAAGTCTTCATGGTCAAGTCTGGGATGATAATGTGATTACAAAATGGTTGATGTTGCAGAACTGTGTCCCATTTTTCATTGAACCCTGTTGAAACTCTATTCTATTCGCACCTGCTCATCCCACACTTTAAGGCAGGACGGATAAAGCCCAGATGGAATGTGATAAGAGACAGACTTTGCCAATCATTTTCAGAAGTAAACAAATTTGCTAAATGTAATAATGCCCAATACTGTAAACTATGTGAGATGCATGTGCTGTACATTTTGTGAGAGCAGAACAGAAATGAGAAATGGATACAAAAACTACTTCCAACTTGACCCATGTGGCTCAGCAACTAGTTTCTATTTTACACAAAATGTAAAATTACATAAATAAATGGTCTGTGGTACAGCTGAGTGCAGGGCTGTTGTAAAAGAAAAGACTGTGAATGTTAAAGGACAGCGAAAGCTTTTACCTCCGACAGCTAAGGCTTCAATCACAATAGCCTGGATAAAATGAGTCTACCCTATAGACTCATTATGACAGTACACTATGCCACACACACAAAGAGACAAAATGTGTCTTCCATTCTCCCACAGGGACACACGCACAGCATATTGATTTCTGCCTTGAAAGGGAAGCGAACACGCCATTCACGGCTTTGAAGAGGTTTTTTGCTCCAAATTCTAAACGTAAACAACAAAGACGTATGCTGATTCAAACCTCTGATAAATTAATCTTCAACTACATAAAAGGTTGCATGTACTGACTGGTTAAAGGATAGTGATCAATGCTAACCGACTGTGATACTGATGGGACGCTTACCTCACAACAGTGGCAAACGTGGAAAGCTGTAATGTGATCATGATTAGAATTCAAAGAAACCCAAAGGATCTGTTGAGTTCCGATCTGGACTAAAGGGGTAAAGACGTGGAAGGCCAGATGGATGACGTTTTGGTGTTAATGTTCTTAAGCGCAATGCACAAGTTTAATATAGACAGATAGGCATGTTTATCCAACAAGCAGTATTAAAGGGGATAGACACAACATCCTCTTTAATTGCTGCTTTCCTAATTTAAGCACATCTCCTCTCCTACTTTGGCTTCACAATTCATCTAAATGAAACTGAGACTAGATAACAGCCAAGTATGTAAAAGGGTGTGATTTGATTAGTACAAACTGAAGTATGTACCTTCAAATCCAAGTACAATGTGGAAGCAATAAGATCTTTTTCTGTCAGGTCACTTTTGGCTTAACTGAAATAGATCTGAGTTTAGTTCTGAGTAAAGGACTTCAGGACTCATTCTATTAGCAGTAGAGCATGGCGGTAGAACAAACATGTCTTAATTTGGATCCAAAACCCACTTGTTTTAACTGATGAACATGAGCAACTGTTTAATGTGATTTTAGACGTGACACTTAAAGTCTGGGACAACCATTTTTGAGCATTGTCCGGTTTAGATTTCCTGATGCTTCACTTTTAGTTCACTTTTTAAAAAAAAACTTTTGCTGATAATTCACTCACCCCATGTCATCCAAGATATCCATGTCATTCTTTCTTCAGTCTGAAAAGAAATTAAGGTTTTTGATGAAAACATTCCAGGATTTTCTCCATATAATGGACTTAATTGGGAACTCAAACGGTTCAAGGTCCAAATGAGAGTTTCAGTGCAGCTTCAAAGGGCTTTAAACGAACACCAGACGATGAATAAGTTTCTTATCAAGCGAAACGAGCGGCCATTTAAAAAAAAAGAAGTTCTATAAACACAAATGCTCGCCTTGCTCTGTTCTGTGATGCACGTTTGTGACACTCCTGTTCGAACTCATTCATCAAAATGAACGAATCTTTTTCCGAGTCATTTCGTTCATTTTGTTCGTTGACTCAACCAAATGACTCTGAAAAAGATTCTTTCATTTTGATGAATGAGTTCGAACAGGAGAGTCACAAAACACGCATCACAGAACAGAACAAAGCAAGCATTTGAGCATATAAAACTTAAACTTTGTTATGTTTTTATTGTAAATGAGTGATACTTTTGCTAGATAAGACCCTTATTCATCGTCTGGTGTCGTTTAAAGCCCTTTGAAGCTGCAGTGAAACTCTCATTTGGACCTTGAGCTGTTTGGTTCCCAATGAAGTCCATTATATGGAGAAAATTCTGGTATGTTTTCATCAACAACCTTAATTTCTTTTCGGCTGAAGAAAGAATGACATTGATACCTTGGATGACATGGGGGTGAGTAAATTATCAGCAAAACTTTTTCATCAAAAGTACTCCTTTAAGTTCGGATGCTGTTGTTCTTTGGGCCGATTCAACATGTAGAATCACCGTCAGGCCGTCCGTGAGAGAGATAACTCTGGCTGTTCTGTTTAGCAAACGAGAATAAGAGTAAAAGTGATGCAAGCAAGCAAAGTCAGCACAGACAGAAGGATGTTCTAATTTTAAATCACCTTACCCATATTTTAATGCTCAAATGTGTTCATACGATAAGAAAGAGAGGAATGGAATAAAGAATGTGATCAGCATAGTTGATCAGGGCTACTTTGTACACATGCAGTCTTAGTTTCACTTTTCCTTTTTGAATGACAAATATAGAACATAATGCACAAGCTTTGACAGTCGCCACAGATTTTTTCCCCAACACGACAACACAGTCGGCTTTCATCAGCGCTAGATTTTGGCATTGGTTTAAGCAATAGAAGCATTATCAAAATTTTAAATATTTATGATATCAAAGTTTGAATTGGCAATATTTGGTTTTGACCAAATTGTGCATATGCTACATCAGCATATTAGACCGCTTGTTTGCTATGTGATCGCATCTGAAATCCAAGGGTGTAACCAGAGACAGACAGCCAGTGAGTGTGGGATGAGATGACATAAAACTCCTTATACAGCACAATGTTCCTGCATGGTGCTCTCTTTAATCGAAGGGCTCATTACATAAAGCCAAGAGCCAAGTGGGTCAGGCCCTGCCACTCATTCCGTGAAGCAAATGGATCAAAGATGTTTAGGCTTTAAAGAGGAATAGAAAAAGACATTTTTTGAAGAGGAATAGAAAATGAAGGCCATGTCTTCTGATCCTCGACGAGGGAGAGCAGGCGTGAAAAGTCAGACGACCAAAAAAAAAAAAAAACGCCATTAAACTTTTATTCTGCTCAACCAATGGGACTTATAAAAAGAGCATGAAATTGAGAAAAGTGTCAATATGTATATTGATAACAACTTGGTACTTTACTCATGGGTTCTCTGGTAACATAGAAGAGTGAATGACAACAGATCTTCATATGTGTATATAAACCCAGACTAAGCACATTCATTTAAATGGAAATTAAATGGGCAAACGAGGGGTATCATAATTCAGCACTAAAATCTTTATGTATATATGGTAATAATGTATAATTAATAATAATAAAAAATGGCCTAAATTGCAGAAGTTAATTGCTTTGAACGCAGAAATATTAAATATATTTTTAGTTTTAATATTTAAAGATTGGGTTATGTAATATAAAAATGTAACCCAATGGCTGGGTTTGTCCATATTTGACCCAAAATTAGGTTAAAACAACCCAACATTTTTTACAGTGTATTGTGGAATGCTCAATCGACAGCATATGTGGCATAATCCTAACAATTCATTTTCAATTTAAAGTTTTATTCTTCTTCAAAAAGCAATACGGATTACAGTGAGAGATTTATAATGGAAGTAAAATGGGGCCAATCTGTAAACATTAAAATACTCAATCAAAAAGTGATTTTGTAACATGATTTGAGCTTGAAAAAAGCTAATTATTATTATATCCTTTTTTTCAACTTTACCATTGTTTTGACAATCCTAAAATGTATAACACTTTAATAACACAAATAACACTGTTTTAGCAGAATAATGTGAGTGCTTTAAAAAAATACAAGCTGTACCTTTCTGCTTTTAAATCTCTGATAAAATAGACCCCATTCAATTCCCTTTTAAGTGCTATACCATACAGTTATTTTATTTGTTTTAAGAAAGCGAGGTTCGAAATTATGTTTTGTAGTAATCAAAATTATACCACAAATGTAGTAGATATTAAATTGGGAATATTTCTTTAATTTGCCCATTCTTTTGTTAGAGCATGCCTTCCTTATTGCTGCTTGTCCCAGAGGAAATTGACTTCAGTGAGCAACTTACTTTTTTTGTATCTCCTTTAACACATCCACAGCAGATTAAAGTGCTTTGTGCATGTTTTGTTAATGAAAAAAAAAGCAAAAAAGTGAAATGAACAACACAATTAAGTTGCTTGTGTCTGTAAATGAAGAATCACTGATTATAGATGGCAAACCATGGCAATTCCACCTATGACAGAGCACAACTACACATTTTCAAGATCAAAATAGCCAGAAGGTTGTCTGAATGAGTCGAGCTGATCGCCTTAAAGAACTAGTTGACTTTTAAATAAAACTTGCTGATAATTTACTCACCCCCATGTCATCCAAGATATCCGTCATTCTTTCTCCAAGGAATACTCCACTTTTTGGAAAAAGGCTCATTTACCAATCCCCCAGAGTTAAACAGTTGAGTTTTACCGTTTCGTTTTTCAAATCCATTCAGCCAATTTTCTGATATTTAGAAAATATCAATAACCAGACAGTTTCTGGTCTCATAGATTCTCATTGACTTCCATAGTAGGAAAAAATATATATACTATGTCTGGTTACTGATATTCTTCTAAATATAAAAAAAGTGATTCTGAATACATTCAAAAAACGGTAAAACCAAACTGTTTAACTCTGGGGAGTGGTAATATGAGCCTATTTCCAAAAATAAAAATAAAAATAAATAAATAGTGGAGTATCCCTTTTCAGTTGAAAATAAATTAAGGTTTTTGATGAAAACATTCCAGGAATTTTCTCCATATAATGGACTTCAATGGGAACCAAATGGTTCAAGGTCCAAAAGAACTGTGCAAACTGGTCAAAGGGCTTTAAACGATTTCAGATGATGAATAAGGGTCTTATAAAGCGAAATGATTGCTCATTTAAAAAAAAAAATTAAATAACGAAGTTTAAGTTTTATGAGCTCAAATAGTCGCCTACTTGAAGGAACTACTCGTTTAAGACAGCCAATTTTTTGTGACTAGTCCATTTAGGACACGTTTTAGTCAAAAAAATGTATGCTGAAGAAAAAAAAAGTCACAAAGTTCAAGTTCATGATTTTTTCCTCAGGAATCCAGACAAGAACCAGCATCCACTTGAAAGGAGGGTAGGAAAGTACAACCAAGTGAAGATCTGTCATTCACAATAGAAGATCAAACAAGTGGATTTTGCTGTGTCAGGGGTACATGGTCAAAGGCATTCAGTGACAGAGACACCGGGCCCTGTGGACCACTGAATAAAGCAAGTCTATAGACTGAAAGCAACATGCGCCAGTGACTCTCCATTGAGCAAAATACATGGACCAGTGACATTGTAGCTAGTCAGCAATATGCACCAGTGAACTTACACAAATGGGCCAAATGACTGCATGCCGACATTTTCAATCAAACACATCTTCATTAAGAACGTTTGAGGAGAATTCATAGACTGCTCAAATCAGTCTTTTCATGTAATACATGCAGCTAAATCCCATTAAAACGGCATTACTTTGTTTCGGGTCTTGCTCACGAAGTTGAAACAAAGGCGATTTTAAAAGACTTCCAACCATAAAAGGTGAAACAGACGGAAAGACATAATGAGGCAAAAAAAAGTTTTGAATAAATCAACTGACAAATATCTGGTCCTACATCAAAGGAGGAGTTATTCTCTTATTCTCTGCTCTTGTGATCCTCGCATTGTAAATGCAATTAGGGTTAATTACCCACCTGTGTTGGGATTCTTGTAGTGGTGCAGAACAGATAATTACAGTTCAGGTACACATTAACTAACTTTTGTTAACAATTAATCACTGTTTACATACTGGACACTGTTCTCTTTGTAATTAATGATCAGTTCTAGCAATGAGTAATCTCATCTTAACACAGGTAAGGCAAAAGAAAGCCTGTGTTTCAAGCACGTGGATATATAATGAGAACGGCATGGAGCAAAACCCAGAGTGATCAGAGGTTTCTGAGATATAACTACCACATACTTGAGGAGCTGAGGTGTCACAGCATGTGTTAGATCTGAGTGAGATGTTAATGTGTGAGATTTTTCAAGGCTCATTAAAGGATACTTTTTTTACCACAAATAACGGGAGCTCACACAAGACTTTTGGACAATACATACTGTATAAGCAACTGGGCATGACGTCACACTTATATATTTATTTATATTTACATACAAAACATGTTTCTTTTAAATACCAACATATAATGTAGTATAATATTTGTCAACAGAGCTATTGAATGCTTGATTCTAATTGGTTGACAAATGTGCAGTTATTACAAAAGCTTCCAACAGACCACATCAGCAAAATAACCAAAATCATTGATCAACCAAATATAGATATGACAAAAATAGTATACAAAAGGCAAATTATTTCTAACACTAAATTACATTTAATTATTTATGGTAATGTACACTCTCTTCTCCCACTCTCTCCAAATCAAAACCACACAACACAGTCTCATCCCAAGACATCATACAACTGACGCTTTTGACCATACGTCAATATCCGCCTTTTAGGGTACTCTTAAAGGAGAACTCTGGTGAACAATGAACCTTTGGTCTAATAAAACATCGGTACCTAGTCAATCGTTCTCTGAGATTTGTTTTGATGATAATCAAATGTAAAGCGTTTTATCTCTTAAAACTGTTTAGCATATAATGCTAGCACTGGGGGCATTGACTAAGTAAAAGAAATCGCTAGTTTATACCACTAACAAGGCTCAAAATAGCCCCACACTAATGCATAAACATAATGAGTGTCCATACATGCAAAACGAAGCATTGAGAACTTTGTAAGTGTACAGACTGTTTAAAAAAGAGATACGTTATAAAGACAGTTCACTTCATGTATACAGACAGGAGCCATCTTAGAAATAGTCTTCGATAAGTCAAACCATGAATGTCGTGCTGAGTGAGCTGGAACTGTATGAAGGTCGACGAACTTCTGAACTGAATGAACGAGCGTTCGTGGTTCGACTTATGAAGACTATATTCTAAGATGTCACAAAACACACACACACACAAACATGCACGCTAACAGAAGCACTTCTTGTCAGTGCTGCCCCATGACTTTATAACTAACATTCACAACTGAAAAGTTCTAAGACAATTGTCAGTAGCGAGGTCAGTAACATCGCTGTTCTTGAAGCAGTTACACAGCTGCACTATCTAGCAGAGATGCTGCTGCCGAACACTGTTGAGAGATTCAGCAACTGTAGACTAATTCAAATATGCTTAATATATAAATCTCTCTCTCTCTCTCTCTCTGCATATAGGCCTATATATGGCTCAAGCCTCAGTTAGTAGCTCTAAAATTACATTTTAGAATTAGCAAATCCTAGAAATTCAGACTAGAAGACTACACACCATAACTTTATCAGAATAATTAAGCTGTTAATATAATATACTTTATATTTTTTGGGAAAGAAGTGTCTTGCTAATAACTAAGGCAGAATTTATTTTAATCAAAAATGCAGTGAACATACTGTGAAATGTTATTACAAAATATGAAAAAAAACAAACTGTTTTCTATTTTAAAATTTGAAAATGATCTGCCCATCATCATCCAGAATGCAGAAATCCCATTCAAAAGACAGACTAAAAAAAAAAAAATATATAATAATAATAATAATAGTAATAATAATATATATATATATATATATATATATATATATATATATATATATATATATATATATATATATATATATATATATATATATATATATATATATATATATATATATATATATATATATATATATATATATATAATTTAAATAAAAAATAAAATTGACTTGTCTGGTTTATGTTACTCTGAGCAATGTTTCGAACTTTTGTATTTTGAGCACTTCTTGTGTTGTTATTGCCTTTTCATAATGACTTGTTTGATTTAGTCTTTAGATGTAAGTCGCTTTGTGGATAAAAGTGTCTGCTAAATGACTAAATGTAAATGTAAAAATGCTTGAGGCAAAGGTGAACTTTCAGCATTGTTACTTCAGTCTTCAGTTTCAAATGATCCTCCATACATCATTCTAATATGCTGGTTTGATGTTCAATAAACATTACCTATTATTATAAATGTTGAAATGCCAGTTGTGATGCTTATTGCTTTTTAGGACAATGCAATTATTATTTTTAGGATTATTTATTCAAAGGTTCAAAAGAACAGCATTTATTTGAAAAATAAATATTTTGTAACATACTGTATGTCTTTATGGTCACTTTTGATACAATTTAAAATGAGGTATCTTAAGTTATAGATAATTAATTTACTTAATCTACTTAAAATGTATATATTAATACATATATTGTATAATAAATAATTATGCAATTGATATAACTCAATCAAAATGTAAATCTAAACCCTGTTCCATTTTCTCTCTTTGAATGAACAATAATAATACAAAAATGTAAAACCTATTTAATAATGCAAAGCAAAATGAGTTTCCTTCCAGGTTTGTTGATCCTCAGTCAGGAGGTTGATGATGTTTATATCAATCATCTTTCCATTAAGAATTTGTCAGGTCAGCGTTCACAGAAACTTGAACTTTTGTATACCGTGTAGAAGACAATTCAGTAACAATTTCCCCTTTACAGTACAGTACTTACGTGTACTTACATTGTACTAACCTAGAAATTACTGGCTGAAATATAAGTTAAGTACATGGGTTAGGAGTAGGTTCAGGGGTAGGTTTAGGGTTCAGTACATAGTCATTACCTAGTAATTGTAATTACTATAATAAGTACATAGCATGTACATAGGTAACAGGACTGTAAAAGTAAGCTTTACCAAGATCGCTCGTTTTGTGATTTTATGAATGGAGGTAAATGAAACACAGAAGTGTGGTGTGACCGACCCCTTACACTAATATCACGTTGCATGTGGGTTTAAAACATGATACACACATCACAGGTCTGAGATTCAGCCCATCAGGGCCAGACGACACACACGCATACACACACACAGAGAGACTGTAGCACGGCATTGGCATTGTTTCTGTTTGTAATCCAATTCCAAATGCTTGTCTAGGCTTCCTCTACTGTTCAGTTCAGTTGTGCAGGCAATTGGCTTCAACACCTAGAGCGTCTGACTGTGGGTCAGTGTGGGCATAAGGCTCAACTCCCCTCACCCAGTGCTGGCGGACCAGGGGGCTTTTCAGGAGATTTGTTCCAGTTTATCTGCATATTTCAACTGGCTTTAAGTGTGCTGCTAACTGATAAAATGCTGCCAGTCTCCCAGAGCTGTGCCAATGCTGAGGCTCACTGACCTTCCACTGAAGATTCCTTTTGAACGTGGGGGGAAAAGGGTGGGGGGACACAATACAATAAAGGGAAAAATCCAGGCGGGTGGGAAGAGGGTTTTATCACGTTGGGAACAAAAAAACAGAGACGTCAGAAGACCTTCCCTTTCCAAACACACATGTGCATATATCCACACACACACACACACGAGCATTCAAAATACCAGCATGAAGCTGCTACCAGCATGGTTTCATAGATGATTAAGTGTAACAGACAACCAGCTCTATGTCTTGCCGTCACCCACCTGCACAAGTGAAACCAGCATAGCTTTTCATTAAAACATAGCCACACACACAGGAAAATGAAGAATCACATGTACAACCTGAAAATCAACTTCATTGTGGGAATCGGCTTGCAGTGCTTATAGGGAAAGGGCTTAATAAACATTCTAAATATTTACTTAAATAATTATAATACATAAAAAAATGAGTAAAAGTAAATGTGTGTAAAGAGAGGGAATCTGTGCCTTAAACAAATACTGAGATAATGTAGTATATAAATGCAGTTACAATTGGTAATTAATAATACTAATAATTAAATAATCTTCACAACCCATGGTTCAGCTCCCACAATAATTTGTCAATGAAAGGAAGACGTTGTGTCTTCACAGATGACTTGGATGGAATGGCTCGTGAACAAGATGTACAGCTAACGTTAGAATTGTTCTAATTTACAGTAAACATATACTTTATAATTACTTCATAATCACTTTATATTTTAAATATGCTATTACTTGTTTCTACCAAAAGTCAGGAAGTCTGAACTTATGTTAATGATGACCTTAAAAACCTTGTGATCCAAATGTAAATTGTATAAAATATAATACATAAATACATCCATAAATTAAAAAAAATGAATGAATGAATGAATGAATGAATGAATGAATGAATGAATGAATGAATGAATGAATAAAGTAGGCTATGTGTGTCCAAAAATGTGGTATAGTATTTTATTTTTATTTATTTATTTATTAAATTTTAAATGAAAATGTATGTACATTTGAATTCTATGTAGATCTAAAATGTTTTGGTGAGCTTGCAGAAGAAACACATTTGATTATGTCATCAGAGTACTGTGTGTTTTCCTCTCTCTCACACACACACACACACAGTAGATTAAATATCAGAAATTGATACTGAAAAAAAAATCAAAGTCACTGTCCTTCATCTCTATTTCTTACATTTACAGTAATGATAACTGTCAGAAAATTAAACCATCAAGCCTCAGTTAATCAGTCAGAGATAAATATTGCTTATGATGTCCAAATATTATTGTTCTTTTATTATCTTTTTATGGTGCACATCTCAACAGCAAAACCATAACTGAGGCTGGCATTGATCTGGGGAAGATTAATAATTGTAACACTCAAGGGACACCCAAAACAAGATCCATAAAAGGTTGCATCACAGCTCTCCATAACTGTAGGAGATGTGCAAAAAAAGCATGTTTATTGAACTTGAAACAAATGCCATTCCCAAGTACAAAAGTTGACAGTTCAACGATGGCTCACTGGATTAATACCCAACCTACCCTGACACCAAATCCAGATTACAGTCAAATTAGGGCAGTATTGTCCTCGCTACAAAAAGCACAAGTGAGAAATATCAAATGTCATTTTATAATACTATCAGGGAGTATACTATCTCATGAGTCAAATTATGTGCAGCTCTTCATCTCTTTAGTGCAGGGTGATGGTCAGGTCGAACCTCATCATCTCCCTGCTCTGGATTATAGATTATAGCTGTAATCCAGAATTGAGGACACGCTTCGAAATACTAGAAACAACCAAGGCCAGAAGGACAAACTTCAAGTATTTGAATATTCACATATTAAATACAAAAGCAAATAATTCAAAGGCTGGATTGGATCAGGGGTTCCTCAACACCTCAACAAAAGTTGAAGAGGAAAAATAAACTTAATCATAATTCATAATGAATTATTGTTTTGTGTGTCTAACAAAACGAACAAACAAAAAAAGGAAGAAAAAAATAACAAAATAAGATTAAAAAAATCTTGACGGGACAATGCGGCACCTTTAAGCAAACTTTGAGCCATGTGTACGCATATTTTGGAGACAAAGGGAATTGGTGACAGCGATGGTGAGCTGGAGTTAAATGTCTTTTTGGTCACTTTTAGACTGAAAATCTAAAGAAAATTATAGCCTATAGGCTACAGAAAGATAGTAGCCTACAAATATAATTTCACTCACCAAGCCAATATCCATCCCTGCTTAAATGTCCACGTCAGCAAGCGCGTTGGCCGTTTAGTGAAACTGACGCACATATGGCCTATAATCTAACGGCAGATTAAGTACAACTAAATCTTCATGAGTCCTGCATAGTTCATGTTCTCAATAACAGTTTAAATAAATGAAAGAATGATTTACACTATGTTTACTTCTGATATATAGATTAAGATTAAGTATGCCATTCTCATTAATGGAGATACACTTTAACTCACTTTATTTATGAAATCATTACTGAGAAGATACAATATACTGTATATAGCAATATATATAGCAGATTGTCTGAGAAAATAGTTCCCATGCAAATAATACACAACCATGTCTATCTGTTTCCATTAAAAATATAAATTAATTAAAAATACTCTTTGGCCAGTGGAAAAGATTGTAGAAAGTCTTTCTCTTAAACATATTTTACATTATTTGATTTATTCATTCAAAAACAAGGCAAGGATATAGGCTTAAAAAAATTGTGACACGGCACATCTGTATTTCATATTTTCCTAACGTCTTGTACCTTAACATGGAATCACAAGTATGAATAATCATACGCAAATGATATGTAGATGACGAATATACATATTTAAACTAGGTGTTGTAATGTACATATATGGTTATTTAAGGAGGAGATGCATGTGCGCAAAATCTCCCGCTGACTGGGATTTATAAAGTGAAATTGTGAAAGGTTGTGGCGTACGCACGGTTTTAAAAATCGGAATATTTTTTGCCGTACGCCATTTTTGGCTTAAGTACACCAAATGTTGTCCAATTCCATCCATAGGGAACCATTATAACACACCATTCAAGCTAGCAATATTTTCCTTCAATGCTATATAATGTCCTAAAGCCGGGTTCTCAAAACTCTTGGAGAGCCAATGTTCTGCTGAGTTCAGGTCCAACCTGCCCCCAACAAAATTGCCTAAAAGTTTGTGCTGATTCTGAGGAACATGATTAGCTGGTTCAGGTGTGTTTAATTAGGGTTTGGGCTAAACTCTGACTACGTTTACATGCAGCCAATAACCTGTACAAAACCGGGATATCGGCAATAACCCAGTTGCGAACGGCCATGTAAACACCGGCAAAAACCCGAATATTCTCATATCCTGGATTAAAAAAAAATGATATTATACCTGGGGTACCCTTTTCTAACCCAAATTTTTGGTCATGTAAATGCGTTCTCGGCATATCCCCATTGTGATTTGTGTTCTGCGCATGTTCGATTCACAAGGAATCTTGGTCTTTTGAGTAGAGAAACTTCTCGGTGCAGTGTACCGGAAGTAAACATGGCGAGACCAGGCGAGACGCAGCACAGCATACTTTTGAAACGTACGTTTGGTTACGTGAAGATATGGTTGCTTACCTGCTGAAACACGAGGGCAGTCATTGAGCATCGGGTCCACTAGAGTATCCAGGGGTTCAGGACTCGACACCCAGTTACAGCAGTGCTGTGAGAGAGAAAAAGGGGAGGGAGACATGAGCAAGCAATTAGGTACCTTTGAGACATGCCACAGTGACAGTTTCAACTGTTTTTGTTGGGAAGGAGCGGGCACATCGCTGGTGGCCCTCCAAGGGGTGTTTGCTTGGCCTAGTGACCTAGCCAACCTTAAAATGCCATCAGCCAGGCTCCTGAGAGACCACCTCTCAGCATACTCTTCAAACCAGAGCGTACATCTTCAGCTAAAACAAGTTTAACCAGGCATGTTTGCTTGAGAAAATCATCATCCCCTTAAGCTGCTACTGTGTGCTATGTTTTTACTTGTACATGCAGGCAGAACGTGTATAATGGAAACAATCGTATTGTTTAGATGGGGTGAAGAGTTGAAAAAAGTTACAAAGGCATTCATGGAAAAGAGAGGTCTGGAGATAAGATAAAACACACTGAATAGAAGACAGAGAAATTCAAACGAGATTAGCGTATTGCAGCTGGCGTCCTTGTGAAGCGCTGCTTATCTAGGGCTGTTTACTTTCGTAGACATAGCACTGTCAGCCATTACCACTGCCATGGGGACTGTAACCCACCCGTGCACACAAATATGGACAGAAAGACAGACAGATACCCACAAACACAATGCTATCTAACCCTCAACCAACTCCCAAGACAACCTCCCCTGACAGAGCGGGCGATTCAACCACCCCAGACGGAGCCCCAGGTCACATCACACCTCAGCCTGTCAACCTCCTTCACCTCTGAGCCCTGTGGCACCCCAGGGGTCACTACACTCCCACCCCAACAGGGACTCTGTATGGGTGTGTGTGTGTGTTGTTTGGCTAACGGGGCAGGGGTATATTGGAAAGCACAGGAATTTGATTTTTAATTCCATCAATCATTTTGCTTAAAGCATCCTTGCACTGTAAAACCTGATGAGTTAGTTCAACTCAAACCATTTGAGGAAACCCGATTGCCTTAAATCATTTAAGTTTATTAACTCAAACAATTTAAGCATAAAAAATATATGATTTGTTTCAAGTAAATCAATAACTTATTTTCAAGATAACTTGGGTAAATAAAGGTTAATAGTACTAATTAGTTACTATAACTCAAATCTATGAAGTATACTGTAAACCCGAATAAGTTGGCAGAACTCAAATCACTTTTAATAATATAATCTTATTTAGCTTTAAAAGCTAATCTGCTGATGTAGTAAATGCTAACATATTTGAAACAGTATGTTATAAGCACCTTACAAGCACAGAAGCACTTGCTGTATGAGCGTAATAATATAAAAGGATAATTTGCTCTCAAATCAAGCTGAATGCACCACTTGTCACCATGATGGTAACTATCCTAAAGCCAACATTAACCGAAATTCTTCTAAATTAGCATAACAAAACATTAATCACTACTAAATCTCACACTTAACATTATTCTTACACAAAAAAAACACATTATATTGCACTTAATTTTAGCATTTACACTCTTTCGAGTGCCATCAGCAAAGCATGCTGGGAAATAGATATCCCAGCCGTTTCAGTTAAACTTAAGTCATAATTAGTAGTTGGTAATTAGTAGTTTATTATTAATTTCATAAAACTCAAAACAATGAAACGGTTCAGTTTACTTAAAATATATCAGTTCTGTGAACATGAAAGAAAAATAAAGTGCTAAATACTCATAAAAATTCATTTGACTGAACTAATTCGTTGAATTTAAGTTTGTCCTACTCAAAACAATCAATTATTTTGACCGTTAGGATAACTCATAATATAATGATAAATCAATTCAAGAAACAACCTGAATCTGAAGTCTGGGTTGGATGTGACAGTGGTGTTTGTAGTCTAGAGTACAGTTAAGACTTTGAGATGACGAAAGTGTAAACATTAACAATAATGCAAATACTCCCAACAGGAAGTGGGATGCACAAATGCACAAACTGAGATGCACAAATAAAGGCACTATTTAATACAGTAATTCATTTGTTACAATCATAGAGACAACTTAGAGACAGTGTAAAGTGGAGTGCCTAAAATCGTTCGAATTTTCAAGTATAGAGGGAATGCGCGTGACGTCACCGTCCGGTCACGTGCCTGCAGTTTCTCACAGTGAGTGGCAAAAAGACTGAGCGGCTGTATATGTTTTCAGTGTGAATGCCACAAAAAACAAACACATATAAAGTGGGAAAAAGCTTTGCGATTGACTGTACAACTAGATTTGAAAAAAAAATCGGAGGTATATTTTTACAGACTGCGATAGAAAGAGGAGCAAATGGATCACTGCAATTAATACAGAAATAACTGGACTCCAGTCAGCGAAAGGTGGATCTGCAGTTTTTTTATTTTGTGTCAATATGCTGAATTTAGCTGTAAAACCATACCCATATATTTTCTATTGTTATATATATTAACAACTCATCAATTAAATACTTATCATTGCATATTCTGCATTATTGGATGTTTCTTAATAAACACTGACCAAAAAAACAACAAAAAAAAAAAAACGATAAAGTTTTATGGCTGGACGATATGATGATATATAGGCTATTATATAACACTGATATAAGTGATCACCCGGATTTAGACCTACATTGTATTTATATAAAGCGTTCACAGACAAATTTGCTTTATGTTTACCGTCTATTGCTTTTATTTCCCCGGTGTCGAAATCAGGCAAACATAAATGTCAGGCGAGACGATTCCTGTCTGCATGTCAATATCCATGGATCACTGGATCTTTAGTAAGTTAGGAACACTATATTGAGTCCAACATTTAGTTTAAATTGATAAAATTATTCGTTTTAGTCGCATTTTTGCAGTTTCCCCTATTAAATCCAGTCACGCAGCAGATGTTTTGACACTCAGTCAGGCTGAGGGGGGTTGTTCCGGCGGGAAGTGACGCCAATGCATTCCCTCTATACTACTGTTTAAAAGTTTGGGGTAAGAAAGATGTATAATGTATTTGATCAAAAATACATTTAAAAAGTAATAACATTATTAATATTAAACCCATTCGACTTTAGTTTATCTTCGAAACACAAATGAAGCTCTTTTTGATGAAATCTGAGAGCTTTCTGTCCCTCCATTGACAGTCCACACAATTACTACTTTGGCGCTTATAAAAGTTCATAAAGAGATCGTAAAACTAATTTTATGTAGATGTAAACATCCCTTTATATGAAGAGCAGATTGAGTTTAGGCTTTTGGAAAAGATTTTCATTTGTGTCCTGAAGATGAACAAAAGTCTTGTGGGTTTGGAACGAAATGAGGACAAGTAAATAATGACAGAATTTCAATTTTTGGCTAATATCGCTTTGATATATTTGTGATGCTTACAAAGCTGTATTTTCAGCAACCATTACGCCAGTATTCAGTGTCACATGTTTCTTTAGAAATCATTATAATATGCTGATTTGCTACTCAATAAACTCTCATTATTATCAATCTCGATAGTTGTACTGCTTAATACGTTTGTGGGATTCTCTGCACATCATTTATTTGAAATAGATTTTGTTAAACATTGTAAAAGTCTGTCACTTCTTATCAATGTGATGCATTCTTGCGGAATAAAAAAAAATATAAATGTATTTATATAAAAGAAATACTGCCCCAAATGGAACAGCATACACATGCACTAAATATATCTGAAAAATGTATTAGTTTTTATAATAATAATATTAAATAAAAACAACAAACAATCTAAACATTTTCAATATAAAGTTTTTTTTTTAGCATGCAACAGCTTCAAGCTCAATTACAACTCTGATATGTAGTTGATAAGTCGCTTCTTCTTCTGGCATGTTTTCCTTACGTATTGCATTACACAAAGTCAAAAAAAGAAGAAAAAAAAAGCACTCTGCCATAGCTCTGGAGTTCTCCTCTCATTTCTCTTGTCTTTATTCTCCTCTCTTAATCCTGTCAATCGTCTGTGTGCCTGGGATGGGGGAGAAGACAACTGCCATTGGAATGAACAGGCTTGCATTGTCTATTTTTAGAATTCCTGCTGCACTAGTTGTGCACCATGGAGCCGGGCCAGTGAGAGGAGCGCTCCCTGACTGCTGCATCAAGTGTCTTATTGTACAATCTTAATTCATGCCGTCTGGAGAAAGATGTCAGCTGGCCTGGAAGCAAGGGCAGGAATTTCAAAGACCGGAGTCCCAGCCAGAGTGAGTGGCAAAGAGGCGGGGGGTGGGAAGAGGCTTCAACAGATTTGTCAGGGCTGGCTGATGCACCAGGATGAGTTTTAGATGAAACAGAAGGCCAAGGCCACTATGTAAGAGGATGACACAGCTTTAAAAGAACAGATAAAACTGCAAGAATGGTGGAGGGATTTTTTTTTTTTTGGGGGTTGGGATCTTGGAAGTGCTCCAATCTATTTGAGAAATTTGATGGCTTGCGGTTGTCCTGAATAGCTTTAAAATAACAATTTAATCTCTATATATCCTCATAATATGGCCCTTTAGCTGATAAAGCTAAGTAGAAGTGTCTGATAATACAAGTAAAAACCACAAATTAATTAGAGTAATTGGATATGAACAAATATACTTTGTTTGCAGTCTAGCAGAGAAAAACATATTTTAATTTAAGCTTTCATCTCTCCCTTACGAGCAAAGGCCTTCAATATTTCTGGTGCTATAGTAACTCCACATATACAGTATCTACTTAATTTTGAATGCAAGAGTGCAGATACGTCCATTTTTAACTTGAATGTGCAAGGATTCTGGTGTCAGTCGCTTCCAGTTACATGTGCAATAACATTTATAAAAACCCACATAAATAGTTTTGCCATTTAATGCACTTTGTTATCATTCTAGGTATTTACCTATAGCAGCTAATGAGTCTCATACAGGAAATAGCTTACTTTTGCGTTGCAAAATAAGTTGGATACAAGGAAAAAGTCAATAATAGAATTACGGATAGGTCAGGATCCAGTTTATCTATATATGTTTTAGTGCTGGGGAATGATTAATTGCAATTAATCACATCCAAATTAAAAGTTTGTGTTTACATGTGTGTCTACTGTAAATAATTATTGTATATATGTATATATATATATATATATATATACATATACATGCATGTATATATTTAATACATATTTGCAGTATATATATATATATATATATATATATATATATATATATATATATATATATATATAAAAATGAAGAGTTCAGATGCAAAAGCCTCTAAGTGCCATCTGAAATTTTTTTTTCAAGCTTGTATATTTAAGTTCAGTAATTTAACTTTTTTTTCTTAAAAAAAGAATTATACACTGTACACACACATATATTATGTAAACTACACAAACTTTTATTTTGGATGTGAATAATCACGATTAATTGTTGCCCAGCACTAAAAATTTAGATTATCCAAAATTCATCTAATCTTCTAATCATCTAATAATTCATCATTATTCATCTAATCTTCAAGTCATTCCAAACCTGTATGACCTTATTTTATCTTTGGAACACAAAAGGCCAGACAGAAGGCGAACAGAAGAAGATAGAAGTATTTATCCTTATAAATAAAAGTTTGTGGGTCCAATATTTTATTGTTTTTGGACCTCATTGGCATTCATTGTATGGGCTAAAACGTTGCCAAACCTTTGGGTCAAAATGTTATTTTTGAGTGAAATAATTGCCATGCTGTATGCAGTGTTTTAGTTGCATCTCTAATTTCATCCCCTTTAACGCACTGTCATGCCAGCAATCAAAGTTCAACTTGCACACACATACACAAAAAAAAAAACAAAAAAAAAAAAAAAAACAGCCTTCAAAGGTAAATTTCAAGACAATTACCATCAGACTTACAGATAATGCATTGCGAGCAAGTGTGTATTCACATACTGATACAGTTCAGAGACAGATTATTGGCATACCTTGTGATTTCAAATGATGAAGTACAGCAGACACCAACTAAATAAAATGAGCTGGGTTAGTTTTTGAAAGCTCTCCGATAGATGTGTACGGGAACAGCCATCACACAAACCGTTTACGCAACACACCCAAATCCAATCCCAGCTGAAGCCGCACAAAATGAAAAACGACAAACGGACACAAATGAGCGATAATAGTCTACGGCAAGGCCCATCAGCATTAATCAGGGCCATATGGTTGTGGTATTCCCGGCTCCTCTGGGCTGGGAGATGGGGTGCTGGAGAATGGTGGGACTCTAAGCGGACTCCTAATGGCTCAGTTAGAGAAGGTAAACGGAAGACAGGTGTTGGATCCTGTTGAGAAAGATCTCTCCTACCGGCATGCACTTATTAAGCATCCCTGTGCCTGGCCTCTTACCTATAGCTGCCCTTTAACATGCTGCATTTTGCTCAATCATCACTGTTTTGAGCAATATGCTGCCATGTGTACTCAAATGTACACTGTAAAAAGGAATTGTTGAGAAAACTCAAATTCAATGCAACCTGATGCATTCAGGTCATTTTTAGGTCCTCACTAGCCTGGGTTTCCCCATTCTGCCTTGCCTAGTCTGGATACCATGAACCAAATTTCCCCCTGAAATAGGGAACCAATCACAGAACAGGGAGGGAGCACAGGCACATTTGATAGACGTACAGGCACATTTGATAGATATTCGTAGCACCCAATAATCAGTGTTGGGGAGTAGTTAACTACAAGTAGCGAAGCTACTAACTTAACTACATTTTTCAGTAGCTTGGCAGTAGCTCAGTTGCTTTTTAAAACAGTGTAGCTTTTGCAGTAGCTAACTACTTTTTGCAGCAGTAGCGGTGTAGCGCGAGCAAAAGCTACATTGCTACATTGTCGAGCCTGCGCGAATCAGCACGATGCAAGGATATTCTTCTTCTTGCTAGATTACAAACTCATTTTTGCCATTACCGCCACCTGTTGTTTAATCACGTATTTTGCGGCTAACGGTTCACTGACGTACAGTCAGTGGGGACAAGTGGGGACACACCCATATTATGATTATATAGCAAGATGTTACAGCAGATTTGGAGGATGGAGAGACAGCTAACGTTAATTACCCATGGCCTTATTTGTCCAAGTTCAATCAGTATTTTTGAGAAAATGTTCTACATGCAATTTACGTTGGATGTGTATTTCGTTCTTGCAATGTTGTAGGCTATATGTTGCAATTTTGACAAACAGTCAGAGATATTTTGGTGTTGTGTGTAATAAAAAAATACTCTTTGAAATCGTAAATGCATTGCCTTGTTTTAAACACTAAATGTTTTACTTAAAACATTCCTCAGAGACTTATTCAGTTTTTATAATATACGTTGTTCAAAAAAAGCAAAATTAGTTTAGATGTAGCTAGCTACTTTTTGATTGTAACTTAACTACTTTTCTAAACGGGTAGCTTGACTGTAGTTAAACTACTTTAACTTACGAGTAGCTTGTCAAACTACAGTTTCAGAGTAGCTTCCCCAACACTGCCAATAATACGGCTCTGGGCATTCGTAAACCACGCCTCAAAAACGAGAAAATTTACATGTGGTTTCCAGACCACGTTTCATTTTCAATGATACATGGTCTGGCGTTAGCCAGGCTAGGTCCTCACAACTATTGTTTTAAATTTTGTCATGAAGTAGCACTGCTTTGTTTTGTCCATTTGAAAATTATTTTATAGGCCACTATATAATAATGACATTATGGTCTTTTCGTAGAGCTGCTTTAGAGCAGAATTGAATTCTGTTTGCATCTTTAATGATTCAATATCTTTGTATCACTGTGAAGCTGATTTGAAACAATCTGTATTGTATAACGTGCATTTTTGTGCATGCTGGGAACTCACAATGCAATGCATGCTGGGAACTCACTAACCCTCAACATTGATATTGTTGAAATTTTGCATCCACACTGTGTTTTGGCTAGTTGGGACAACATTTGGGGGAATTATGTTGGTCTAATTTGGGTTTTTATGCAAATGAATTCACAATTCTTAAAATCTGCGATTAAAAAGGTACCATAAACAGTAATATGTGTAGTTGCTGTTTTTTTTTTTTTGTTTTTTTTACAATTGGTGTCTGCCATTTTGCTTCTGTGTGAAGCCTCTCCCTCTCTACTGGTACGTAATAGAATTTTGTGTTTATATATTTGGCTTTTTGGTTATTTCTCTTTCCATCACTTCAGCTTTCAGCTAGGGCAGGTATTCTCATGGACAATGGGTATTTCTTCACTCTGTTTCTTTCTTCTCTCTAGGAGAATGTCCTAGGAGATTTTCTCTTAATGTTTCTTCCCCTTCAGTGTATATACCGCTGCTTCCCGAGGGACTCTCCTTCAGGTTGCACTGTTTATGCCTGTCTTTCCCATGTCTGCCTTCCCCCTCTCTCTCTCCCTCACATGCCCTTAGTCTGACCCATTATCGCCACATCACCTGTCCTACTGCGCTCTCGTCTTGAAAATCCCTCCAATTCTCGGCTCTCATCCTTCCATCTCCACCTCCCTCAGGAGGGAAAGGGGAATTACCACCCCCTTCACGAAAGAGCTCACGATTGTGCAAAGAACGGAGCATCACCTCCGACAAACCCCTACAGAGATGCCTGCCTGGCCAGAAACAGTGATCTCAAACCTGAATAATGTCCAAATCATGATTGCTATGGACGTTACAATAGAAGGGGATAGGGCCATGACCCTGATTAAAGACAGGTCTACGATGGAGACACAGACAGTGGGAAAACCGAATGCCTTTACACAACTCTGGCTTCCAATTCCTGCAGGAGTAAAAAAAAAGGATTAGGGGGTTAATGGGTGACACGGAAGGACTGAAAGTGACTTTAACATTCCTAAAGTGAGAGTTCACCCTCTGACTTCAATTATTGGGATGAATTAGATCTGAAAATCAATTAAACAAATAGTCTGTGTAAGTCAATTTAAACGGATAGTTCCCCAGAAAAATAATTAAAATCATGTCATAATTAACATAATTAACTCACCCTCATGTTTATTTTTTTTGTTTTTACCTGTATGACTTATTTTTCTTCTGTGGAACAAAAAAATAACATATTTTGCTTTTTATTATGTCCATTCAATGAAGATCAGTGAAGTTCAATGTTGTTTTGGATGGGCTTTTATTGTATAGGTTAAAACATTCTTCAAATCTAGTGTGTTCCACAGAAGAAACAAAGTCATACAGGTTGGAAAAGCCATACCGCAGCGCAATTTAATTCATGCTGAAAGGCAGTCTGGATACCATGGGCAGATTTTTTGCCTTAGATACTGTTTTTAAGTAGTTTAGAATGCAAGTTTATTTAGAAAAAAAATAACCGCTTTTGGCTTTAAACTTCGCAAGACCCCAGTCGTTTTTGTTGTCTTGCCATTAATCGCCTTAATGGAGGACCGAGTACAGGAGGCGGTCAACCTTGGATATATCTGCCGCTCAGCTGTGTCCCGAGAAAGAGAAATGCAATAAAGAATTGTCGAATGTCGATTGTCGACTTCTCGGCAGTCCCGAGGCCTGGATGAGCGCAAAGTGGCAAGACATGTTAAAGGAGAACTCCGCAAACAATGAACCTGTTGGTCTAATAAAACATTGGTACCTAGTCAATCGTTCTCTGAGATTTGTTTTCATGATAATCAAATGTAAAGAGTTTTATCTCTAAAAACTGTTTAGCGTATAATGCTAGCACTGGGGGCATTGACTAAGTAAAAAGAAATCGCTAGTTTATACCACTAACAAGGCTCAAAATAGCCCCACACTAACACAGTAACATAATGAGTGTCCATACATGCAAAACTAAGCATTGAGAACTTTGTAAGTGTACAGACTAGGGATGTCAACGATTAATCGAATTCTGGATTAATTGTGAATAATTCATTAATCGAATCAGAACGTATCGGACATCGATTAACCAGGTCTATGCCGTGCCTGCTGCTCAACCGCAAAACATGTAAGCGAGCGCGCCGACGGCCGAAGTTATGTTTGACTTCATCATGACTACGTTTGCGTGTGTATTCACAGCCTTTTCTTTATGCAAATGTAAGTTGTAATAATTTATTATGTGTACCTCTATATCTGATTTATCTCATACTGGATGCATTTTGTTAAGTATTGAAGCGTGATCTTTAGCGCGTGCAGCTCAAACGGTAATGCACCGACTAATGAAAACTATTGGGAGTGTCATATTACATAACACTATAAAGAGAACAATATTGTAATAAAACGTGGTGAATAATTTGGGTTTCGTTGCCTGTCGCGTTGTTCCAGGAAGAGCGCGTGCACAACATTCAGTCATTCTGAATGGCACGTAAGTTAACTTGGTTCGAGTTCACTTGTGCATTCACGTTTGAAGATATTATTTGTAATATTATGTTCAATTTGTATATATCTGACTAATCTCATATCGGTTGTGTTTCTTTGATTTAAATAACGAAAGTGCTCAGCGGTTATTCATTCAGCGTGCGCTGCTCAAGCAGCAATGCACTACTAATAATAACGATGATTAATTTGTGACTGTCATATTAGATAACATCAGAACACTATTTTATTAAATCGTTGTGAATTCATTGGGTTTGGTTGCTGTTTTCAGTGCGCGTGCGTCCACAACACATTCTGACATCTGAGGCGGCGTTGGTGACGCATTGTATGAGTCGTAGTTTTTGATTATTAAATAATTAAGTTAATTATTTATTTATAATATTGTAACATTTTACAATCCTACTAGAACAAGGGGGATTTATAAGAGCTGCTGCTAATGTTTAAAGTTTTTCATACAAGTAGTTTGCCAGATAGATTATTATATGTAGACTTAATATATTAAGGCTAAGCCTACCCATATGGATTTTTATTAACATGTATTTTATCTTGCTTAATGTTTGCAACAGGTGAGCCAGTGCACGAATATTTTTTATGTATTTAAATTTTCTGTGGATAATTTATTTTGTTAAATTACATAAATGCCATTCGGTATCATATCCCAACTGTTACAATAAAACATAATTTGAGTGATGTAACATACATTTTTATTCAGTATATAAGCAATGTTTTGCTTTTTATGTTGAAGACACTATTGATATAGTGAGAAATGTACATTCTCAGGAAAATAGCCGCTTATCAGTTAATCGTTAATCGATCGATAAGGTCAATCAATTAATGATTAATGAATTAATCGATAATTTGCATCCCTAGTACAGACCGTTTAATAAGAAGATACTTTATAAAGACAATTCACTTCGTGTATACACAGCAGACGCCATTTTAGAATATAGTCTCGATAAGTCGATCTCCGAACGCCGTTCATACAGTTCAGAAGTTCGCTGAACTTCATACAGTTCAGATCACTCAGCACGACGTTCGGGATCGACTTATGGAGACTATATTCTTAAGATGGCGCCTGCTGTGTATACACGAAGTAAATTGTCTTTATAAAGTATCTTCTTATTAAATGGTCTGTACACTTAAAAAGTTCTCAATGCTTCGTTTTGCATGTATGGACACTCATTATGTTACTGCGTTAGTCTGGGGCTATTTTGAGCCTTATTAGTGGTATAAACTAGCGATGCCCCCAGTGCTAGCATTATACGCTAAACAGTTTTTAGAGATAAAACTCTTTACATTCGATTATCATGAAAACAAATCTCAGAGAACGATTGACTAGGTACCAATGTTTTATTAGACCAAAGGTTCATTGTTCTCCGGAGTTCTCCTTTAACCACGGAATTGTATAGTACCAACCTGCTAGGCATACGTCGTCGACTAAGTCCATTTAACTTATAAATGGTAAGTGGTATTTATTAATATCATATAACCATTATGCCTGTAGACTACCTACTGGTTGTCACAGTGCCTCTAAGTTGTGTTGCTTTTCAATATCAATATACAGCTACCGCTTTAGTAGCATAACTTACAGCTGTGCACACGGTACTCAATTAAAGTTGTTGACAATTTAGTCATTAAAGGTTCTATATGTAACTTTTTTAATAAAATGAATCCTTTTTTATTTCCTGTGTTTGAAAGGGTTGTAATCACACATTGCAATGATCCACTTTTCGGGTTTCGCTATTACCTCTGAAGGCCAAAATTCATATTTATATGTGAGGTCTACGGGTCGGATTCCCCTGCAAAAATCCATCATATGTGACGTGCATGCGCGCTCCCGAGCCTCTCTATCCTACAGTCTATGCGACGCATAGACAGTAAAAGAAATGGACACAATAACCCCGTTGATTTCAACATGCAACAAACGGCACTTCAGCTGACGACACGGAGTCTGATAACTCCCTAAAACATCCTGCCTCCAGCACAACACAGACTCCAACACAAACTCCACATAAATATAATAAACAAAAAAGTTTTATCTGGTGAAGCTCGTCAGGCAAAACGTGAATCTGATTGACTCTGGACGCAAACGCAGATCAACATCGGCAACATATTAGTAGGCTACAACATATTAGTAAACTCTAGTGAAATAGCAAGGTAAACTACATGAAACATGACATGAATACAAAAGAATGTTCCAGGATAACAAAAAGTAGGTGCTTTAGGATGTAACTTATTTTATTTACTAGATCTACTTACTGACTGAACGTCACTCATTCACTACTATCATATTGTTTATAATACACATTTCCAGACACGTTTAGTACAGTAATGTCACTTCCTACGATCTTACTGATACACTGAAACTGTTCAGTTTAGTTCACTAACCGTTTTCGTTATCATAATATAGGTTACATTCACCTATGTTGACATTGCTGATTGTGAAAGATACACGAATAGTTAAAGAAATGGCTTATGCAATAACATCATATGTCGGCTAGAGCTAAATGCAGTTTACTGTAACATTATCATGGACAAGCACAGAGCATTAGTTCAACTTTCAAGCTGAAAAAAGTAGGCTATTATTGTACCTGCAGTGGGAGTTTACATTAGTTTCCAGCATGTTGTGTGATTCAGTTCGCCGTTGCATTGAAAGTCTCCGTGTGGCTGGTAGCGAATGCTTGCTCTTGAGATCTAGCACGCACACGGGCACGAGCGCTCTTGTTGCATTCTGAAACATCACAGCTAGAGGCCGCTAAAAACTCCATAGAGTACCTTTAAATTACATTTTTATTTTTTTTAACTTGTGAAGTACAACGATTGGCTATGAGTTACGTAAAGGAACATTTGATAGACATTCTTAGCACCCAATAATACGGCTCTGGGCATTCGTAAACCATGCCTCAAATATGGGAAAATGTGCATGTGGTTCCCTGACCCAAGTCTCAACGAGAATTGGGTCTGGCGTGCAGCCAGGCTAGAAATCTCCTGTATTATTTCAACAAATTGTTTTAAATTCAACAATAAAATCTGACACTGGTATACATGTTGTTATCTCAAATCAAGCTAAACAGCTGCATATTTCAAGCTCTTTTCAAGGGATACTCCACTTTTTACCACTCCCCAGAGTTAAACAGTTGGGTATTACCGTTTTGGAATCCATTCAGACGATTTTCTGATATTTAGAAAGTCAGTAACCAGACAGTTTCTGGTCTCATTGACTTCCATAGTATATATATTTTTTTCCTTCTATGAAAGTCAATGAGACCAGAAACTGTCTGGTTACTGATATTCTTCTAAATATTAGAAAATTGGCTGAATGGATTCAAAAATGGTAAAACCCAACTGTTTAATTCTGAGGGAGTTGTAAAAGGAGCCTATTTCCAAAAAAAGTGGAGTATCCCTTTAACTTAAAGGCGGGACTTAGATTACTACAGTTGCTGTCATATAAAACATTACCCCTATTTGCACATTTTAATTCTCAGGTTTAAGTCGCATTTAAGAAACACGTATAAGAACAAACAATTTAACTGAAAAGTATTCCTATTTTTCATGGACTTACTGTATGTGGGGCAATAAAAAAGTACACATAAAAATCAATTAATATTCCAATTATGACCATGTTGAGACCATTGCACTCATCAGAACAAGAAAGCAAAAAAAGCAAGCAAGCAAGCGAGAAAGAGAGAGAGAGAGAAAGAAAGAAAGAGAACGAACGAGACGAGAACGAAAGGAAGGAAAGAAAGGAAGGAAGGAAGGAAGAAAGAAGGAAGGAAAGGAAGGAAGGAAGAAAGAAAGGAAGAAAGAAAGAAAGAAAGAAAGAAAGAAAGAAAGAAAGAAAGAAAGAAAAAAAGAAAGAAAGAAAGAAAGAAAGAAAAAGAAAGAAAGAAAGAAAGAAAGAAAGAAAGAAAGAAAGAAAGAAAGAAAGAAAGAAAGAAAGAAAGAAAGAAAGAAAGAAAGAAAGAAAGAAAGAAAGAAAAGAAAGAAAGAAAGAAAGAAAGAAGAGAAGAAAGAAAGAAAGAAAGAAAGAAAGAAAGAAAGAAAGAAAGAAAGAAAGAAAGAAAGGTTGGGTGAAGAAAGAGCCAAAGACAAACTACAACAGTCCAAAAAAAAAAAAAAATCACCAAGGCAAACAAAAGGCAAGCAAACATCTGACGGAGCAAAGCAGATCAGCAAAGACAAAGGAATGAAAGACATTTTTTTCTGGTGGGCTGGGTGGTCCCGCTGTTTCACGGGGAAAGCGGGCGAGAGGCGAGGGTGTGTGTTTGCGCTTGGCATTTGCATGGCTGTCTCCCTGTAGCCCTGGCTTGGGATCCACTCTCTCATATTTATGTGCATATTGAGTGTTCCCAGGTGTTGTCTCTGGACTTGAGGTCATCGCTGAAAGGGCAGCAACTAAAATAAACCTGACATACTAACAGAGCATCTGCCTGCGTGTGGCAGCGTTGGCTTCTGATTTCTTATTGACATCTGCCCAAACAGACAAACAGAGAGTGTGGCTATGAAGAACAAACTATTGGCTTTCGTGACTCCTGCTTCGGGAGTGTATCTGCTCGCTGAATGAAATGCCAGGCTTTTTGAGCCAAGCCGTGCGGTCGCTATTGATGCTGTGATTGGGAATATCAAGATTTTGGCATATGCAGTTGATGGAAGATCGTACCTCTCTGAGCCAGTCCTGAATGGACTTGTTGGCCACCTGGTGCCAGACGTTATGGACCGAGTCAGTCATGGCCACCGCACGCGACACGATTCTTCACTTCTGCTTCTCTCTGAATCATCTGAGTGTGTGTGAGAGAGGGAGAGAGAAGAGAGACATATTAGCAATTAGCATATGATAGCATTGTTTCAATAAAAGCTACAGGGTTATCCAAATTTGTGGTGTTTTTTTGTTTCTTCTAACATACACATACATTTTAGATTATCATATACTGTCAAAGTCATGATAATTGTTAAATAATCATGAAATATAATATAATTTCATGACAATACCATTATATGTTTTGTCAACTGTGCTAAATGTGCTAAACATTACAGTAGCGGCACAATGTCTGCAATGCATTCTTGATGCTGCAGTCTTCAACGTAAAAATCATGTAAAAAAAAGGAAACGCTTCTACATGATAAACACATGTGAAGAGGCACTTCTTTTCATCACTGTATTTTCAAATGTATTCAATCCAAGGAGTTAGCCTGTCACGCTAACTATTCCATTCAAGATAAACGGCTTGAGAAAAAGGGCCGGTCTGACAACGATAGGTTAACAATCACTTTACGTGATCCATTTTACAGGAGCTACACCTGGCCTGGTGCTACATCAAAGTGTCTATAGTCATTTTAATACATTCCCCAAGCCCATTTAAATTAGAGGGACTGTATAAGATAAATGGAATCTATTAAGGCACTAAGGACTGATACATCACACCGCTGATAAGCTTTTCTCAGGAGCATCCTCTTAAAGAAAAAAAGGAGGAAGCACATGTTGGCTCACGCAACAGTTGCGCACACACACACACACATATAGAGTGACTAAACACGCATGGCTAAAATGTATTCCTGTTTCAATGATACCCAAGAGGCCAGCAAATTCAACCTTTTAAAACTACTTAAAGTGTCAGTTTAGACAGCATTTGGACTTTGGAAAGCTGAACTATATATGTTTCAGATATATGTGTCAATATACAATAAAAAAAAAATACAATAACCATAAAAAATTAACAAATAAATAAATAAATAAATAAAATAAATACAAATATAAAAATAACCAAATAGAGCATGGGGACTTCCTAGCAATGCTGTGCACTTTGGTGTCCTATAACTATTATTTAAAGAATAAATTAATACAGTAAGCAGCATTTCAGTCCCTTTCTTCTTCCATGTATTGTTGTGTTGACTGTATTTGCCAAATTCAACCATTTAATGCTGCAATAGAAATGCTTCTTTACCAACACTGACTGACTGATTTAATCAATGTTTTGTACCCTATTGGTGGAAAGCAATGTTGCTGCTAATATGGAAACGTTATGCATGAATATTTAAATCACATGAAAAGGCATTCAATCTCAGATTTACTTACGCCATGACAAACGCCCTGACAAAATCATGTAAACACAACCTCAAGCAAGCATGGTCATTGGATATGATGGGAAAATGATCGGAGAGCAGCTTTGATGTGTGTGAATCTGTGATGTTTTCCTTTGGGAAAACTGAAACATATGTATTAGATTTACACCATCACTGCTCTGATTGATGTCCTTCAGTGACAGTCTATGTGCTCCAAACATGCTGTCTGAAACTGTATTACACACACAGCGCCCATTAATGTAATCCTAAATTTCAAAATGCCCTGTGGGCAGAGCCAAACACTGAAATTATTAAAATAATAATAATTTATAATTTAGAAATAAATAATTTACTGTCAGTCCAATCAATGTTGGGGAGCGAGTGAGAATGACGGCACGCACGGGACCAAAGCTTTAAAACACTCGTAATCTGCATTCCTCCGTACATTAGTTTAAGCATTATAGCACCACGTGAGCCGCTCTCTCAGCTGGTCTGTACCCATAAAAGAAAAGAAACCGGGCAGATGTGCTCATCAACCTCCTGCCCAGAAACAAGCGCGAAGAAAAAGCAAACATGTGGAAGTACTTGTTGCGCTAAAATCAACAAAGACAGATGTTGAAACATTTGCTATCTCACTTCTGCCCTTTTCTTTGCACTTGAGCATCTGGCTTAAGGAGGAGAGACAGGGGAGAGGTGAAGGCGCGATGAAGGAGGCAACGAGACGGAGATGACATCCAGCCTTCGAGATGGAACGAAAACATCACTCCCTCGTTTTCAACACAAGCGCGTTCAGCAGTGAAATTAGCATTTTCTGAAGAAAACAACTGTGCTTGAACAGCAGCGAAAGATTAGTGTTAAAGTTTTAGGTTTCGTTGCATCAGTTGTTATGACTCTCAATATACATGTATTTTCTCAGTCGGCTGCTCACAAGAATCAACACTTAGTTACTATGCAGTGTAAAAGGAGCTGTAAATGGTTAGAAGACAAATCACAATTCAGTATGCAAATAGATGTAAAAAAGAATGCCAGTTGAAATTCATTATGCAAATACTACAGAGGACATCACACACACACACACATATATATACATACATATACAAACTCACCTAAAGGATTATTATAATTATATATATTATATAATTATTATGTTATAATTAACCAATCACATGGCAGTTGCTTCAATGCATTTAGGTGTGTGGTCCTGGTCAACACAATCTCCTGAAATTTAAACTGAATGTCAGAATGGGAAAGAAAGGTGATTTAAGCAATTTTGAGCGTGGCATGGTGGTTGGTGCCAGACGGGCCGGTCTGAGTATTTCACAATCTGCTCAGTTACTGGGATTTTCATGCACAACCATTTCTAGGGTTTACAAAAAATGGTGTGAAAGGGAAAAACAGCCAGTATGCAGCTGTCCTGTGGGCGAAAAAGCCTTGATGCTGGAGGACAGAGGAGAATAGGCCGATAGAAGAGCAACTTTAACTGAAATAACCACTCGTTACAACCGAGGTATGCAGCAAACCATTTGTGAAGCCACAACACGCACAACCATTGGCTACAACAGCTACAACAGCAGAAGACCTACCGGGTACCACTCATCTCCACTACAAATAGGAAAAAGAGGCTGCGATTTGCAAGCTCATCAAAATTGAACAGGACTGGAAAAATGTTGCCTTGTCTGATGAGTCTCGATTTCTGTTGAGACATTCAGATGGTAGAGTCAGAATTTGGCATAAACAGAATGAGAACATGGATTCATCATGCCTTGTTACCACTGTGCAGGCTGCTGTTGGTGGTGTAATGGTGTGGGGGATGTTTTCTTGACACACTTTAGGCCCCTTGGTGCCAATTGGGTATCGTTTAAATGCCACGGCCTACCTGAGCATTGTTTCTGACCATGTTCATCCCTTTATGCCCACCATGTACCCATGCTCTGATGGCTACTTCCAGCAGGATAATGCACCATGTCACAAAGCTCTGAATCATTTCAAATTGGTTTCTCGAACATGACAATGAGTTCACTGTACTAAAATGGCCCCCACAGTCACCAGATCTCAACCCATTAGAGCATCTTTGGGATGTGGTGGAGCGGGAGCGTCATGCCCTGGATGTGCATCCCACAAATCTCCCACAAATCATCAACTACAAGATGCTAGCCTATCATTATGGGCCAACATTTCTAAATAATGCTTTCAGCACCTTGTTGAATCAATGCCACATAAAATTAAGGCAGTTCTGAAGGGAAAGGGTATTTGTATTAGTATGTTGTTTCTAATAATATTTTAGGTGAGTGTGTGTGAGTGTGTGTGTGTGTGTGTGTGTGTGTATATATATATATATATATATATGTATATATATATATATATATATATGCATGTATGTATGTATGTGTGTGTGTGTGCTGTGTGTGTGTATGGGGCTTGATATTAACTTTTCTGCTCACCAGCCACTGTGGGTAGGGGTTTTCCAAAGTTACTGCCCACTCAGCATTTTCCCTGTCCACAATGTCAACACTGATATCATAGGGGAAAGCTTACCATAGTTTATATATATATATATATATATATATATATATATATATATATATATATATATATATATATATACATTATCTCTGCTGTCGCTGTGTCTTAATGTGTATACACTGTTGGTGTGAGCATAAAATCTGCAGGAATGATTAAAATTATGCTCAATACACACAAAACCACCACCAACAATTTTCATATGGAGCAAATTAAACTAGTGAGTAAAGGGTTTGTGTATTAACTCACTGTCGGAGAGATGAGAGAACAAGTATATTTTATAAAATTCTAAGTGGCTAGTAGGAGTGACTGCGTTACACGCCACCATTTAAAATCCACCCGCATTTGATTACTGTAATATAGTTGGTTACTGTACTGAAGCCCTGTATATATATATATATATATATATATATATATATATATATATACATACATACACACACACACACACACACACACAGATATATATACAGAGTGAGAATGAAATACCTTTTTCGAAAACATTAAGCAATCGTACCAACTGCAAACTTGAACAAACCCCTTTATCAGAAATGTTGGAAGAATATCAGTTCAAGTGCTGACTTGTAAGTACTATAATAAAGCCAACAAAACTCTCACACTCTCACAGGCAGGAGTTGGTGTAAGCCGGTTATTTTAAATATTTTGTTTACACTGGGCCATATTGTAAATGCTGTGAGGTGGTAAATGGTCAGCCGTGACATTCGGTCAAAACAGTATCAAGGGACTGCCAGCAGGAAACCTCTGAAGACAGCAGATTTCCTTTCCGTTTCGCCCTATAAGCTCCATTAAGACTGCTCTCTTCATCCGTCTTTTGCTACAGAGCCCAGTTGCTATGAGACCCCAATCAGTAGAAACCCAATTAAAGACACAAGGATGATTTTGGTCCAGCTGAACCGAAATAGTCCTTCTGATAGCAGCTAAATCCTGCAGCTGATGAGGACAAAATACCCCCGTTGTCATATATCCTTGCCCCGTCCCATTCTCACTCTCGCTCTCTTCTCTGTTTGACCTCTTCAGTGACCTCTACTGTAAAATACAGCATTTAACACTTTAAGTGCCTTCACGTCACGTAGTGAGCTAATTGCTCGACTTCAGTTGTTGGAAATCGCATTTTCCTTAATGAAGCTGACCGCAACGGAAGAGCTTATTTATTTGCCTCTGCATTTTGAACACAAAATAGTGTGACACACACACACACAAGCAAAGAGGAGAGTTAAATGATAAGAAAGGCGGGGAGGCGATTCTCGTGCAGCGATAAATACTCCGCCATTTCAGCCGTCCCGGCGACAAAAGCGAACGCTCTCCGTGAGACTTACATGCAAACACACAAGAAATAAGACAATTATTTAGGGCTTTGATAATTACGTGTCAAAGGCAGTGCAAGTCACCAGATAATTAGGTGAGAACTGAATGGTAATCCACAATGGCGTCCCTGGAGGCAGGGGAAAAAAACCACTCAACACATTCCCAGAAGAATGAGGGAGGAATAAAGTAGCGAAGAGATAAATAAATAACATGAGCTTTTAAAAAGAACGTGCTTACCAACAAATAGCACCATGAAAAAAACGGCAATTACCATGGTGAGGGAAGACAGTGTGGGCGCACACACTCACGCACGTGAATCCAGATGCAGGCTGATTCAGGAAGCCATGCTGTTAGCTTCGGTGCTGAGTCCAGACTAATGCATCCAAACTGCTGCCATAATCTGGATATCCTACTGCGTGGTAAAATGAAGCTTAAATATTTGATTGATTAACTGTCCAATTACAACCGGTGAGAGAAGGCCAACACTGCACATAGACGCACAGCACGCACAGCTGACATACATACACATCCACACAACAGCAGTACGTCTTGGCAAAAGCATACACTGGTCCTAAAAATGTATTTGGAGACTTACAGTAAGCTACACTTAAGCATATGAATGTCAAAGGATTTAACAATTTTGGCATAGTATGCAGGATCTAACATTAGATAACAGACTATCAGGCCATGCCAGATCTACAAACAATTGATGCAACACTCTTCTCCAAATAAACGATTACTTTTACTTACCGATTACTGGGGGCTTTACCAGCTCTGTGTAAGTTACAACTTAGCCTAGCCCTAGTGTAAATAAGTGCTAAAGTACAAATATTTGAGTGTTTCACCATTACACTTTATTTAGCTGACGCTTTTATCCAAAGCGACTTACAATTGCTATATTTGTCAGAGGTCGCATGCCTCTAGAGCAACTAGGGGTTAAGTGTCTTACTCAGGGACACACTGGTGTCTCACTAGCCCCTTTTCCACCAAAGCATTTTGAGAGCCGGTTCGAAGCCGGTGCCTGCGCGCGAACCAGTTCTTTGTGTTTCAACAGCCAAAGAACCGGTTCTCGCCAGGAGAACTGGTTCCAAAGTGGCACCAACTCTTTGCTGGACTAGAACCGTTCTTTTACCCCGACATGCTTACGTCGGGAGCTGGGGGAGATGTGTTCTAAACATCTTTTCTGACCATAATAAAGGATCGCAAAGCCAAGAGAAACATTTGCAGAAAACACGACAGAGTCCGCCTTTGTAATTGTTATGCTTGAAGTTAACGCAAGCGTTTCTATTTGTTTTTCCTATTTTTTTATTGAAGACATTATAGACACAAGACAGGTACATAACTTATCAGAAAAGATTACATATCAAACGAAAAATTAAAAGACTTACACATTTCAATTGTTTTTAAAGCCTTCTTGATACATGAGTTAGAGATAATCCCAAAGTAATGTTGTACTTGCAAGCGTTTCTAAGACGTATGGTCGACGTAAACAGTGACGTAACGACGTCGTTCCCTGGGCGCTCTCAGTGGAAAAACAAACAGGTTCTGAAGCAGTTCGCAAGTTGAACCAACTCCGAACCAACTTTGAACCAGCACCAGTTCCGAACCAGTTCTTTTTGGTGGAAAAGGGGTAACAGTGGATTCAAACCCAGGTCTCTCACACCAAAGGCATGTGTCGTACTTTACTGCTTTAGACATACAAGGCAAAAAGTGGCTCTCAAAAACATTTAAAGACACACTATGCAAGAATTGTACCTTAATATAACAGCTTCAAAGTCATTTTGGTGGTAAACAAACTCATAGTAGGGCGAATCATCCTAGAGTAAAGCTTGGGGTGGATGCTGTTGGAAAAACCAGCAATGCAAGTTTGAGAGGAGCACCCACGACAAATCTCGCGAGAATCACAACATGCTTTACGGCAACTACGTCACACACATCAACCACAACATGAAGCTGTCTTTTCTTTCAAATAAATGCTTTTTGGTTTGATAGTTCAGTGGTTTCAACTAGCTAAACGAATCTCAGTGTCCTTTGCTAGAGTTGTGCTGACCTCATTAAGACCATCTAACCTCTTGAGCTAAGAGGGCTCCAAAGAGGTGAGACGTTTTGGCCTTTCTTCATTCTCCAGGTCCAAGAGGGCACAGGCCAGGCCTCATTCCCCTGGCCTCCCGCTCGGGGCTGAGAAACAGCGGCAGCTGCCCTAGAGCTCCGACACCCTGCACAGGAAGAGACAACACTTGCGCCTTCCCTGCTTTGAAGCCTGGGCCTCAGCGCCTGCCCGTCCTTTGTCTTTGGGGCAGGAAGGAAACCCTAAGCACCAGGACACTATGAGGCCCTGGGGAGGCAGCGTGTGCGTCGGTGTGGATATATCTAACCCCTGCAAGCGTCCAGCCAGGAGTATATTCGCTAGGTACGTGTACATCTATAGGCGCCACAGTGGAACTCGGCGGGCGTTTTTGATTTATGAACGCTTGTAAGTGGAGCGTGAGCGGCGATAACTTCCTCCTCTACTTCCTGTCGCTGAGTGGAACGCCACGTGTGAAGGATGACATCGTCCAGTGTGTTGTCCCGGAAAGGTTGGGCCAGAATGGGGTATCAGTGGACCCTTGTGAGCGGAGATGGGCCGAGTAGGCGACGCTCCATGGACGGACACACACATGCACACGTCAGCAAAGGCGGCCGAGGAAAGGAAGCCGGGTAGAATATTTACTGACACAGCACAAGCGGTGAGCGTTTGACACCTACTGAAAACAAAAGCGAGAGGATAAGGAGCGGCGTGCCAGGAAAGGCAGCGGTGCTGTGTCGAGCTTGCACTCATGGAAAACAAGAGGAAAGAGGGAAACATGAGGGCAGGATGAGTGAAAGAGCAAGTGAAGGGGGCACAGGGGTGGGGTGCGCTGTGGCATCAGTCACTGTCGAATAAAGGCCACACACAGGCGACTCCTGAAGCTTGCAGCTCTTTGAGGCATCATTGACGGCTTATGCTTCAATTACCAAAAAGTAATCATACTACCAAGTGAATAAAAAAATAAAAATAGTTATAATAAACAAAATATTACTATCTGTTGGAGTGGAAAGATATATGGTTTTTAATTATACAACTCTTAACTGACATGCTTTAAATTCAAATATCTAACATGCCGAAAACATATCGATAGAGAATTAAACACACAGATAGTGCACCAGCAGAGTGTGTATGTGTGCATGAATTTTTGTGCTCGTCAGAGAAAAAGGGGCCCCGGAGCAGCTGTGCCTGGCACAGGGCCCATGAGGAGAGATCTCGGTTTGGATGATAAAAGGCTCGATGGGGCCCTCATTCTGGACCCGTTCTGCATTGATCCTGCAATGCCTTGAACCCTGGAGAGAGAAGGGAGTCTGCACACTGTACCGACAAATGTGGGAGAGTGTATCATCACGGCAAACTCTCCTTTTGTGTCTTCACTCTTTGTTTACATCTTCACATGTAGTGCAGCTCATTCAGCCAGGCTACAACTGATGGTGGGCAGTTGTTGATTTTACATTGTTTTCAGTTGGATAGATGTATTAGTGTATGATAGATGTATTATACGTATACATATACGTATATATATACACTCACCGGCCACTTTATTAGGTACCCCATGCTAGTAAACGGGTTGGACCCCCTTTTGCCTTCAGAACTGCCTCAATTCTTCGTGGCATAGATTCAACAAGGTGCTGGAAGGAGTTTGGTCCATATTGACATGATGGCATCACACAGTTGCCGCAGATTTGTCGGCTGCACATCCATGATGCGAATCTTCCCGTTCCACCACATCCCAAAGATCCTCTATTGGATTTGAGATCTGGTGACTGTGGAGGCCATTTGAGTACAGCGAACTCATTGTCATGTTCAAGAAACCAGTCTGAGATGATTCCAGCTTTATGACATGGCGCATTATCCTGCTGAAAGTAGCCATCAGAAGTTGGGTACATTGTGGTCATAAAGGGATGGACATGGTCAGCAACAATACTCAGGTAGGCTGTGGCGTTGCAACGATGCTCAATTGGTACCAAGGGGCCCAAAGAGTTCCAAGAAAATATTCCCCACACCATGACACCACCACCACCAGCCTGAACCGTTGATACAAGGCAGGATGGATCCATGCTTTCATGTTGTAGACGCCAAATTCTGACCCTACCATCCGAATGTCGCAGCAGAAATCGAGACTCATCAGACCAGGCAAAGTTTTTCCAATCTTCTATTGTCCAATTTCGATGAGCTTGTGCAAACTGTAGCCTCAGTTTCCTGTTCTTAGCTGAAAGGAGTGGCACCCGGTGTGGTCTTCTGCTGCTGTAGCCCATCTGCCTCAAAGTTCGACGTACTGTGCGTTCAGAGATGCTCTTCTGCCCACCTTGGTTGTAACGGGTGGTTATTTGAGGCACTGTTGCCCTTCTATCAGCTCGAAACCAGTCTGGCCATTCTCCTCTGCTATATATATATATATATATATATATATATATACACACACAGCTCAACTACTTTTCAACATTGATGATAAGAAATGTTTCAAAAGCTCCAAATTAGCATATTAGAATAATTTCTGAAGGATCATGTGACACTGAATACTGAAATGACATATATATAAAATTGAATCTTATCTTAATATATGAAAGAGTTCAGATGCAAAAGCCTCTAAGTGCCATTTGAAATTTTCTTCTAAAATGATCATTTTTATCAAGCTTGCATTTTTATGAAGATTACCTATTAATTGTCATTTAAGTAAAATTACTGAACTTAAATATACAAGCTTGATAAAAATGGTCATTTTAGAAGAAAATTTCAAATGGCATTTAGAGGCTTTTGCATCTGAACTCTTCATATATATATATATATATATATATATATATATATATACACACACAGTCATTTCAGTATTCAGTGTCACATGATCCTTCAGAAATTATTCTAATATGCTAATTTGGAGCTTATGAAACATTTCTTATCATCAATGTTGAAAAGTAGTTGAGCTACTTAATATTTTTTTGGAAATCATGATACATTTTTTTAGGAATCATTGATAGAAATTCAAAAGAACAGCGTTTTTTAAAATAGAAATATTTTGTAACATTCTAAATGTTTTTACTTTCACTGTTGATCAATTGTAGTCTCTCTTGCTAAATAAAAAGTCTTAATTTCTTTAAATATATATATATTAAAAAATAAAAATAAAACATTACATTTGTACAAAGATACATTTTAGTAGCTTGTGAAATATTGTAATTCAATATAGTTTCCATAACTTTTTATACATTTTCATTTAGGAACATTTAAAACATTGCCAAGTTTCCCAGGACTATTCCACAATTTTATAATTCCGTGTTAACCTCATAGTATTCACTTATCTTAAAAGATATCACATTTAAATAGAAATCATATTTGTTTTATTGAATCTTATCTTAATGTCTATATTTTGGTAAGGATTAGGAATTCATTCTAATGAACCTCTTTTGGATTGACACACTTAAAGTCATTACATTACTCATCAGTGCTACAAAACACACCACAAAAAAAGGATACAAAATAAAGTGACAAACATTAGTTTTGTGGAACACAGATGTTTAACAAAGACGGGTGAAATCACAGCGGCTAATTAAAGTCTTGTGTTAATTAGGGGAGATTTTACTAGAGAAAGTACTAGGTGCGATCACAGCAACATCTTCACCACCTTCGAAACGGCGTGAATATTGTGCTTGCGTCGAAACGAGGCAACGGTATATTTCCGAGGGTGCGTATCAACAGGGCAAAACCCGACAAAGTGTCTCCCTCAGCCTTTCGGCAGTGCCATAAAATAGAAAGCTAACCTCAATATTTCCCCTCTCTGTGCTGGGACTTGCTGGCCCATTAAATTCTCCTTCCCATGTGTCATCCTGCACATTTCCACCATGAAATTTTTGTATAATTAAACTTTCTTAATGATTTATACGCTATAATAATAGCCGTAAGTATTTTTGAGCAGGTTAAACTGACACCCTGTAAGTGCACATGTGGGGCTGACCCTGTTTTAACAGAGTTTTGGATCATTGACTCTCCCGGCTGGAAGAATGAGGGGACGGAGAGGGATGAATCTAAGAGGGAGACGCGGTTCTGTCATAACTCAGACGCCCACTGACACGTACAGGCTGGGCCTGGTCAGCCGGGGGAGGTGAGGGCCGGTTCAGGCAGACGGCAGGAGAGACAGGGGTCAGGCTGCCCGAGGTGTTTACAGGAAAGCCCAACTCGCCGTCAATGCGCGCAGACAAACTAGCAGAGCAGAGTGCACGTCTGACAGAAATACAGCTGCGAAGAGTACACACGATGTATAAAACTACCATTATTTGGATGAATGTTAACTACAAACTGCTTCACAACCAATATGACATCCTTATAGGGTCGCGCTGGACAGAACCATCCATAAATCTGCTTAGGAATTAATCGGGAATATTAAACACCCTGACCGGAAAATGGCACAAGATGCTAAAACATAAAAGTCACGTATTACATCTAAAACACTTGCATATTCACATGTTATGTCTGCCTAAGACCACGGCCAGACAAAACATTAACAACCTGTTTGTCTTCACAAGGAAAAACATAAAAGCAAAAGAGGTAATGAAACAAAAACATTTTATTAACAAAGAAAAAGGCGTGCACTTTAGCCACTCGAGAAGAAAACAAAATACTAATCCTCTTTGAAACCTCGAGGGAGTTTTCTCGCTCGTTTCAGAGTGTACCGGGAGGTCAGGTGTGTGTATGCTACAAGAGCTTATTGTCTGTATACGCTTCTAAGTACGTGGGTGTGTACGAAAGAAGCTCTCGCTAATGTGTGTGTGTGTGTGCGCGTGCATGTGCACTTTCAAACGTCAGTGTCAGGCCAAACCTCCCTTTTTCTACGTTGAGACTAGCTCCGGGGCTTTTCAGATGGGCTCTCAGAAGAGACGTTTTGTTTAAACTTTCTGAGGCACTCACCCCATCCTTTCAGTCACAACTCCAAAAGTTGGAGGAGAAAAAAAGGGGGACCAATGGCTAATGAACGTGACGAAACCGCTCGCCTATCAGCTATCTTTTCTCTAAAGCTCCGTCTAACCTGCCGAAGGGAAAGAACTCCTGAACCCCGAAAAATGAGCCTCTGATACCCGTTCTCAAAGGCAGTCCAGCACCAGACGGACGAAATTAATGGAAATATATAACAATCTGAAATTAACTTCCCATAGCCACCAGCTACGTTTTAACCAGGAGTTGAGGAGAAAAGAGGGTGAGTGTTAAAAAAAAAAAAAAAAAACCTATTACGACTTCACAACCTCCTCACACACTTTTTATACACACACACACAGTATATAAAAGAAAAAAAATCCTTTCTTACAAAAATTAAAATTAGAATCTAGAAAGTTTCAATTCTTTTTTAAGTTCTTTAGTTGCTAAATATTGCAGTCAATAAAAATGATTATGCAAAATAAAATAAATAAAAATGGTCAAGCAAAATAGTTATTTACGTATAATATATATATATATATATATACATATACATATATATATATATATATATATATATATATATATATATATATATATATATATATATATATATATATTCATCTTAGAACTAACAAGTATCTTTGTCATTTAAAGAGTCCAAAAATAACTTGGTAATGCTTATTTAATTGATATAAATCACACAGATACACATATATATCCAAAACGAACTACAATAATTAGCAGTCAACTGAATAAAATTTAGCATTGTCGTACAATCCATTTATTGATGGTTGTCAGTTTGATGCTTATTAGTATACTTAGTTAGTAGTATATACTTTCTGATTAGCACAATATATATTATTATGGCCCATTACTAGGGATGTTATTATAGAGAAAGCCCATGTCACTTAAAGCACAAAGGGACAAAGTCTGGATTTTGCCAGGAAAGGGATTCAACGTTCTAAATAGGCCAGAGAATGACCTTTTCCCCTAATACACCACTTACAGCAGAATTATCTTTTTAACTATTTAACTGCTGTCAGCGATTTGTCAGAGTGTGGCAATTACCAACCACAGCTGAGGACATTCAAGGATAAAAACACTTTATTTATTCAGTTTGCAGCCACAGAAGACATTTATGTGCTGATAAAGGTAAGTGCGAATGCAGTGATTATCTTGTCATTTGTGAATTTTTCCTTCTGTGGTTATAATAGTGAGTAGCCAGTTTCTGCCGTTTTCCTTTGTTCTTTGTCGTGTTTGACGCCTCTGGATGTGAAGCGCAAAATTCGTAACAGTTCCTAAACGGAGATACATCAATTATAGGAATCATAAAGTATCTTTCATGATGCTTTTAATTTCTTTTCGTTTCAGACGTTTGATAATTCGCAACTGTCACGTCAAAATGACTACACGTGTCTCAATTTCCAGTATCCGGAACTGCGCTACGACATTCGAGGTGCTGACTTAACTCACACTCTTGAGTTAAATGTCATCGATGAGTTAAATAAACTCACCGGGCTATTGTTAGTGTGTGTGCGTGTGTGAAACACGTGTGACCTGAATATGAGACAGCGGGTCAGTTTGAAGACCTCTGAGGTGGAGAAATCCAGCTTGAAAAATGGCAAAATAAAGTAACATAGACTAGTGGTGAATCCTCAAGATCACATTAACGTATTTGCTTTGGAACAATAGACACGCACACACAAAAAAAGGTAAGACAACTAGTGAGAAAGAAAAGGAAAACAGGCTATGGGGGTAAACTGTCCCACTCAACTGTTAATGTAGATTGGAAAAGCAAGTCAAGAAATCTCATTCTCCACACACACACCTACACTGCTCTCGTCTACTTTACTCTATGCAAAAGCAGTTACAAAGGATAAGCAGTGCCCCTAGTGTTTTTATCAATGTGAAATGAGTCCACATCAAGAATGTGTCCCCTAAGAGAAAAAAAGAGACAGTGATGAGGGGTAAATCGAGTTTTGGCATCAGAGTGTAAAAGCCTGAGGTGGACGAGCTGGAGAGAAGAGGGGAGGAAATGAACGAGAAAAAGGGGGAGAGAATGAAGGTAAGAGGTTAGGGAAGGGGGATGGGGCAGCTGTGGAAGGGTATATAGAGGGATTCTGAGACTGTCAAGATAAGTAGACTGTAATGATGCTTTTTTTTCAAGTATGAGAGAGCAGGCCATATATAAAAGCAGAAGTCCACCATAGCCAAACACACTGCAAGACTTAAAGCTTTCGTTTAGCGACAAAAGCCAAGCACAGCCAACACGCAATGCGCAATGCGCGCTCGTCGCTGCTTTTTGCTGCAAGTGTGCAGCCACAACAACAAAACTCGTCAAACTGCTGCAGACATATCCCCAAAACCAGTTCAAGCCCTTTCTCCAAGTTGTTTGGTCACAGTAGCCCTCAAACCGTATTCAATTTTAGCCCTTAATCCTGTAATTGTGGACAAATGTGGGCACATATGACTCAGGTGTGATCCTAATTTTTATTTATTATAAATGTTATATCACTGTCTACGATAAAGTTTTGTCTATCCATTTATGGTGTTTTCTAAAATTTTGGGGGTATTTTTTAATTTATTTACTTCAAAAAGTACCCTATTTTCTTTGTAAATTATTTCAATATAAAATAGTTTTTTTGTAAATGTAACTACATTAAAATATTCATTCCAATAAGTTCTTAGAGCTAAAACCTAAAGATTAATTGACTTTGCTGTCACCTGGTGTCTTATTTTGGCTTATTTTAGAATGCTCTAAATTACAGTTTTTCCCATTAATTTCTATAGGTGCCCATTTTTGACCCAAATACAAGATTAAGGATTTTTTTTCAGCCACTTAACATTGTAGAATTGAGTCAAAAAAAAAAAAAAAATGTGTGTGTTCAGGAGGAAAACTTAGGAAATGTAGCCAAGTCTTGTACCGCTCAGATCAAGGGAAGTATTTTTTAAAATAAATCAAAAAAATGTTGCCCACATTTGTCCAGAATATGGTTTTAGGGTTAAGAATCTACTCTCGTACACGAGTCTGTGTATGAACAAACTCCTGCTACAGTCGGGGAGAAATTAAGTGAAACGCCTAGTTTGTGAATAATAGTGTAAAGTGTACATTTTTAAATGCACACAGGATGTTCAAACTTCAGTTTTGCTTGGCTTTATTTGAGGAATTGCTCAATGAGAAACTTCTAATAGTTAATACTTACAGCCTAACCCAAGCTGATTCAGTCACATTGCTCATATTACCATCCCATTTCACTGAGGCCTACATCTCACATTCATTGGAGGTGTAGGTCCCATCTCAGGTGACACCTCAATCTGACTTCAGGTTCATGTGCGCACTTTTATGACCAGCAAAAAACCTACAGGCATCCGCAGTGGGACGCAACCTCACACCACCGCCACAGTCGTATGTCTTAAGATGACATCAAAAGAACACCACGAGCTGTTGATGCTCCCTTTACCATCTCTCCAGTATTTCACACAACCCACCATAATTCACAGCACATAAAACCTTAAAACGGCACATAAAACAGTTCATCTCTTTTCAGTGTCGGCTCCCCGGGCTTAAAAATTAAATATGTTTTACCGCAGGTACATAACTGAAAATATAGAGTTAAAAAAGGGTCTCGTAAAAGATTCAAACAGGATTTGACTACGTGTTCAGAAGCTCTCGCCTCTCTCTGGACCACAGCGGAGGCGAGCAGACTTCCACAGGAGGTTCAAATCTATAGGATAAACAGCACTGCATGGACATGTGTGATATTATGAATACCCAGAATGCTCTCTTATGACGTGGAGAGTGAGAAAGTTTGATTCAAAGAGCACACGGCGCTATAAAACATGCTGACGTTCAATCAGTTTTGAAACCCATGTAGAGGGAAAAACAGAATGCTTAATGAAAGTGAGAGAGAAATGAGAAAAAAAAGAACTGAGGAGGTAAAACATCTGAAAGTTCATGGAGAAACCGATATCCAACATCCTCTGAAGGTGCAGAGTTCAGTGACATTTGTGAAGTGTAGTGGTTCTCTTTCGGTATAGAGCACTTTCACAGCTGTTTTTCTTTCTTTCTGGCCTCTTGTTTTCCAGAATATGGAACATTGCTCCTTCTTTTCTTTTTTGAATCTTTTTTGAATGTCGTTCCAAATCATCCGGGTCTAATTTAAACCCTTTCCTTAAAGGGTTTAGGTCACAGCAAAACTAAAAGTTCTGTCATTATTTACTCACCCTCATGTCGTTCCAATTTTTTTTTTTTTTTTTTACAAAAGTGGATATTTCAAGAAGAGTTTCAAAACTTTTTGTGCATACATTGGAAGTCAATGGTTACCAAAACTGTTTGGTTATCAACCTTAATCAAAATCTATATATTTTTGTGTTTCACGAGGAAAAAGTCATACAGATTTTAAAATGGTATTTTTTTTTCCTCACTATCCATCACAGCCAAGCAATTGACAAAATGTCCCTTTGTTCAACACTATGCATGGCCATAACAAATCTAGACTAACTAACATGGGATAGATAGCTACTGCTTTATCTGTTATTTTTATTGCTTCAGGGTGTCGCGCGTGGTTAGAACACAGTGCAAGGCTTCTAATTATGAAGAAGAGGAGACAAAGCACAAGCGAAAAGAACAACGAATGTGTGTATAAGAGCAAGAGACACAGAGAGAAAATCAAATGTGAAGGATGGAGGGATGTTGTCCTCCTGGACTAGCCTTAGTCCTGTGTGCAGACCTTGCCGTAGGCTCTAAGGAGAGAGATGGAAGGAAGGAAAATGTGTAAAGGCGAAAGAGGGATTTGTTTGTTCCTGAGGTCATGTGTTAAAGATCACCTGCAAGAGTATAAACGCATAAAGTAATAAGTAAATAAAGTTTCTCTCAAGGATACACTCGCATTTTTTTATGCCTTATGTTCTTAATCTCTAATATATATATATATATATATATATATATATATATATATATATATATATATATATATATATATATATGCGCAGAAGTATCTTATGCTCACCATGGCTGCATAAAAAAAAATATATATATCCGACGCTTTAGGCACCCTTTAGCGGCAGTTAGATGACGCTTTTCCTAGTGGTCTAACCCAACCCCAGACCTAAACCTACCCGCGTCATCTGACGCTAAAGGTAAAGCGTCAGTTAGATGAGACCCTAGGATAGCGTCATCTAACTGACGCTGAAAGGTGCCTAAAGCGTCGGATATTGGAAGCATGGTCAAAATTGTCAGTTAGATGACGCCTTGGGATGAGAATGCATAGGAATTTTCAGCATCTTTAACCTAGTCTTCAGTGTCACATGATCCTTCAGAAGTCATTCTAATAGGCTGCATTTGCTGCTCAAGAAACATTGCTTACTATTATAATCAATGCTGAAAATAGTTGTGCTGCTTAATGTTCTTATGGAAAGCATGACACTTCCTTCAGAAAGTTTTGATGAATATAAAATGAACAGCATTTATCTTAGATGTAATATTTAGAATATTATAAATGCCTTTATTTACAATTTAAATATCAATTTAATATATCTTTGCTGAATAAAAATATGAATTTATTAAGCCCAAACTATGGAATAGTTAGTGTATATATTGATTCAAGGCTAAAAAAAAAGACAGTAATAATAAATACATTAAAGGAGTAGTTCTCAAAAAAAAATAAAAAAATAAATATATACTTGCTGATAATTTACTCACCCCCATGTCATCCAAAATATCCATGTCATTCTTTCTTCAGTCGAAAAGAAATTAAGGTTTTTGATGAAAGCATTCCAGGATTTTTCTCCATATAATGCACTTTACTGGTTACCAAAATAAATGAACGAATTGACTTGGGAAAAGATTCGTTCATTTTGATGAACGAGTTCGAATAGGAGTCACGAACGTGCATCACAGAACAGAGCAAGGCGAGCATTTGAGCTTGTAAAACTTAAACGTTGTTTTTTTTTTAAGTTCCACTTGATAAGACCATTATTCATCGTCTGGAATCGTTTAAAATACTTTGACCTTGAACCGTTTGGTTCCCACTGAAGTCCATTGGAGAAAAATCCTGGAATGTTTTCATCAAAAAACAAAAAAATTCTTTTCGACTGAAGAAAGAATGACATGGATATCTTGGATGAAATGGGGTGAGTAAATTATCAGCAAAAGTTTTTTTTTTTTTAAGTGAACTACTAAAAGTTTTTAGGTATCAACAACATACTTGAAAATATTGTGGCTCATTTCAAGGTCAGAAACCATAACACAAGAGAGAGCAATCCAAATAAATTGAATCAAGTGATTTGTATGACCGATGCATATGATTCTGTGCTCCTATGTTCGATTCACACTCATTTGCAAATCAGTATGAATCGATATATTATCTCTTTAGCCAGTTATTCTCTCTCCTCACACAAAACATCAGACATTGTCATCTAAACAACTACACTATAATTCCCCCACCAAGTTGCAGCAAAATCTGCAACTTCTAAATAGCAGTTTCAGAAGAAGGTGAAAAAAGTCTCTGACAAATGCAAATTCAACTGTATTTAGTGCAAGAAAACCTTGACTAACATTATAAGCAGATATCAGGGAGAGAAAAATGAATAAACTGCTAAAAAATGTATGAGTGTATGACTAAGTTGTAACTCTATAATCGTGTTCCATATATATGTGAGTGCTGTATCTATTAACCCTGTTCAGTAGAACCGGGACATGAACACACATCTCATGACCCTTCCCTCGCTCTTGGTTCCCCCTCGGCGCAGCGACTATTAAAATATCGGCGGCAAACTTTCTTCCTCTCCTCTCCCACACTCCTTCCTCCTGCAGGTTGGGGAGGATGCGTTTGAGGTGAACTCTGCATAGCACTATCTCAGGGAAGAAAAAAAAAGTGATCAATGTGGGGAGGCGATGCGAGGTTCCCTAGGACAAGCCAATCAATGCGTGAGAGGAACCTTGCCCAGGGCCCTTATGCAAATGGAGGCACGTCCGGTAACCCCGGGAGCCGACATGTGCGTCAGATCAATGCAGCGCTGCATTAAAAACCTTACAGCTATATCAGATGCCTGCCCACTAAATATGTAATGATGAACCCCTTAAGATTTCACTGTGAGCTCTTTAACTAGCAGAGGAGGCACATGTGTGAAAGCAAAAGGCTCGATCTGAACATCGAGATAGACGCGTTTGATTAAAGTCGGACACTCGATTGTTGCCGTTTGCCTTGGATGACATATGCAAGCTGGTAAATTCACCGTGAATATAGCATCAGACATGGTTATTTGGTTGAAATATTCGAAACGGTACCGTGACATAGACGCTAAACACAACAGAATGCTATAACCACTATATAAAGGCTATTTTACATTAGCATGGGACGAAATGAAGTGTCAAACAGACGTCTGAAATATGTCTGTCAAACCATGACAGGGCTCATCACGGATGTTCAATGGCTTATTGTAATACATAATTGCATATTCTATTAGGCGGTACTCATAGCGATATACATTCACATGCAAATGATTTCGTCCAGATGAACCACACAGAAGATGACAGACAATAAGCAGGAATAACAAACACGTCTATGTCAGCGCAGACGCATAAACACTGGCGTGCACGCGCGATATCGGAGTTACACATCAAATCAAAGCCTCTTCTCACTTCAAAGTGTATTCTGGACACAGAGACGCACACATTCCTGGAGCGTGTCTCTATCATCGGTGTGAAGATAGGCTACTCCACACAGGCGTTTGCTGATAGTTTATTTATAGAAATAGTGGAGCTGGGTGATTTCTCTTATCGTGCGCTCGTTTCGCCGTGAATTTATCCCTCCATCCTTGTTTATGCGCTAAACTCTCTGAGCCTGTTAACAAGCAGTGGCTAATTAAGCTTGTGACAGAGAAAAGATGAAGTGGGGGAGGAAAAAATGAGAGGGGGGTGGACAGACGGAGAAAGAGTCTGAGTTAAATGCACAAGGTTGACCTTCGTAACTGTGGCGGCCCAGGGATGCACAAAACTACAAAAGTTCAAAATACAACCGTTTTAAGATGCAATACAACAGGAGTAAGAGACAGCGGCAAATAAAATGACAATTCATAGAAGCGACAACACAAAAATAAAATGAAACATGCACAACAGAATCACACACACACACAACACAAATAAACCTTAAATACAACCAAAATAAGACAGAACAATAGCATTAAGACAACACAATGGAAGTAAGCCAAGAAGAATCCTGCATTATAGAATTGGTAACTAGATTAAATACCAGACAAAATTGCACCACAATAGAAATAATCCACACCATATGCATTGAACCCTGCACAAAACAACAGAATTTAAATTATGCCACAACAAAACAGAATTAAAGGGGACATATCATGCAACATCCACTTTTTTAGCCCTTAAATGCATTTTGTTGTAGATTTGGAGTGTTTATAAGTACAGAAAAGATGAAATTATTCTTTTCAGGTGCTTCGTTTGTATCTTTATATTCTGTTTTGGTCATATTTTTCAACTTGTTTAGATTTTTCTGTTGTCTATGACGTTTTTTGAGAAAGTACGTCACCGTATTTGCAGCGGAACTGACAAATAAGGACATCGACTACTGGCCCAACACTACGAGCAATCCGCCATTATTATATCTCGCTCCGATTTTGTAGTCCAAGTTCAATCATGCAGAAGTTACGAGGACGCTAGTTAAAATGTTCGGTTGTTGGATGTAGTGACCTGAAGCACTTCAAGGATCCCCACTTCAACAACCTCCGCCAGTATACAGAAGGGTTTGCAGATCGACATGTATCATTTAGCTGCTGTGTTTCCTGATGCTTTCTAAACGTAAGTTATCATTTAATTATCAATACAGATTTTTAGTGGTAAGATCAGACCGCAGTCATTTATCTTGTCAGTGTGCTTGTTTTAACAAGAGAAATAGTCGACTTTCACTAATAACACAACATAGTTAACTTACATACCTGCCTCCATATGAACTTAAGACGTTCTGCAGGTTCGTCTTCGTCATCTTTTTCAAATCGCTCGCTCTGGCTCGAATATGTAAGGCTTGGTGGACAAGTCTTCCGTTGTTGACATTTTGTTAACGTGTGAATAAAAATGTTCTTTGAAGCTATAGTAATCGTATCCAGTGGTGGAGGAAGTACTGAATTTCAGTACTTAAGTAAAAGTACAAATAACCAGATAAATATTTACTTTAGTAAAAGTCGAAGTAACACAATGACAACCATACTTAAGTAAAAAGTAAAAAGTACCTGATTTTAAATGTACTTTAAGTATTAAAAGTAAAAGTACTTGCATAACAATTTATTCTCTTAATTTCTAATGATTAATAAAACATTCATTCTAACTCATTCAACCTAATACTCATATAATGATGAAAAAAAATTAGTTGTCACCATTTCTGAAACAAGCTTGCAATTAATTAGGCAATATACACATCATGCTTATTCCTTACTATATGTTAATAACTATGTTTGGCAGTTAAACGTGATTAATTTATGGTGTAATTCTGAACCTCTTGGCTTGCCATAATCCTAAACAACCGCATATTACACACGGTGCGTTTCCCAACCAAACGTCACTGGTGAGACAAACGTGGACAAACGGACACGGTCAGATTACGTTTTGGCAGGGAAAAACTGGTCAGAATATGTAACAAAAATGTAACAGAAGTTGTAGAAATGTAGTGGAGAAGAAAGTATAATAATTGCTGCAAAATGTAACGAAGTAAAAGTAAAAAGTATGCACTATTTATTCTACTTAAGTAAAGTAAAGATATCGTGAAAAATGTACTTAAGTAAAGTAACAAAGTATTTGTACATCGTTACATTCCACCACTGATCGTATCTCATCAAACTACAATAATGGCCGAACCAATGGCCGAATATGTGTAACCAAGCTGACTTCCATAATGTGGCAAAAATGTACAATGGAAATCAACTGTTTGGTGACATTCTTCAAAATATCTTCATTTTTTGGGTGAAATCTTTTCAAGGCAAAAAAAACGAAACCAAAAAAGCACAACCGATTAAAACAACAAATGAACATACCAATGGAAACACAATGGATATAAACCCCAACTCAATGCATAATACAACAAAATACGTCAGAGAGCGAATTACACCACATACAACACAAATAAGCCACATTGAAGCAATAAAACATTGCAATGATTATATTATCACACAACAATGATAATAAATCATAAAACAATGAATATAAGTCAGACCACCATGGAAAAACGCTACAGCACTACGAATGTAAGCCACAATACAATGGCAATGAGCCACAACACAAAAGAATTAGCAAACCCAACCAAACTTAAAAATGAAAGCCAAAACATACCAAAATAAGAAATAGGCCAGATTAAAAACACAAAACAACAGAATTACTCTCCACACAATGTGCTATTTACAGTATGTCATAACACAGAATTAATACACAATGGAAAGGAAATGTGGTACAAAACAACACAATTTAGCTATAAGCAAAATACAATACATGATAATGACACCACAAAACAACATAACTGCCCTACAAAACAACAGGAATAAGCTCCATTAAAGGAATAGTTCACTTTGAAATTAATTTTTGGTATGTTTTAGCTTACCTCAAGGGCATCCAAGATGTAGGTGTCTGTTTACGCAGTATTTTCAATTTTGATATTTTTAGGTCAAAATGTTCTTGTCTGTCAGTCTTAGGCCCCGTCCACACGAAGACGCGTTTCGCTGGATCCGTATAAATTTTTATACGTATTGGCGTTTCGTCCACACGGATCCGGCCGTTTTGGGAGAGTGAAACCGCTATTTTTTTGAAACCGGGTCCCAAGGTGGATAAATCTGAAAACGACACCCTTGCGTTTTCGTGTGTACGGCCAATCCGTATATTTTGTGAAACGATGCTGTCATCACCATATTCTTTTATTGAATCTATGTTGATTATAAAAAGTGAACCGCGTGCATAGGCTATATAGGGAGACCTAATTTTGACCACAGTTTTGTTTTGTATAAAGCCCTTCTTTGAAGTGAATTTCGATTTTTTTAACAATTTTATCTTTATTTTAATAAATGTTTCATTAACCAGTTACCTGCATTTAATAAATAAGAAGCAAATATATAGCAGACAAAGCCATAATCAAGACGTGGACGCCCCGGCGCAAAATAACTTGCATTGCTCGTGAACTGGAGCTCGTCTCATAAATTAACCGAAAAACTCAGAAATATAGGCTATAGAAATCTTGAAATGGCTACATTTAAACAACATCGACAAACAACAATTAAAAATGAACAGAAACAGATAGGCTAGGCTACTCTCTCTTATAGCCTAATAATCCGATATGAAGTGCATTAGCCTACGTTACTCCATAGGCGCGTTCACAATACTGTGAAGTGGCGAGTCAGCAGCATCATCAACTTCCTCTTTTCAGTCAAGAATGACACAGAAAACATTCGTATATTAATAACCAATTAAAATGTCTATATTTGACACACTCGTTACTTCGCCGGTCTTTGTGGCAAGCTTTCTGAGTCCGCTAACTAATCGAATATCTTGACTCCCTATTTTGTACCAGGCAATTTATGGTTGTTCAATAAAGTTTTTGGTAAAAAGAAAATAAGCAACTGTGCATAATATTTCATAGCCTTTTATTTTACTGCCTACAGCGCGCAAGGTTTTATGCGCATTTTTAGAATAAAGTCTTCTTCTCGCATTTTTAGTGGAAATCTATAGCAGAATTGCAGCGCCGTATACTGGTCTGGGATGTCTACTACATCATTTTCAGTCGGTTTCAGTGGTTTCGATGTGACGCAGATATTTTTTGAGACGCCACGTGTTTACGGACTTTTTTTTAGAACGAGGAAAAAAATCGAATAGGGGAAGCTCTGGCTTCGATGTGGATGAGGCCTTATAATGCAGGTCTATCGGGTCACCACCTTCAAAGAGCATGCACAGAGAAGTCCAAATTAAACATGATTTAATGACTCATAAATGTAAGTACACATTGATGGCCTAAGACACGAAACGAGCAGTTTGTGTGAGAAAACGAACAGTATTTATATAGTTTTTAACTATTTTTACCGCTTTTCCTTAGTTACAAGAGGTAAAAACGATATAAATACTGTTTGTTTTCTCACACAGACCGCTCGTTTCGTGTCTTAAGCCATCAATGTGTACTTAAAGTACATTTACAAGTCATTAAATCATGTTTAATTTGGACTTCTCTGTGCATGCTCTTTTGAGGTGGTGACCATAGACCTGCATTATATGACTGACAGACAAGAACGGTTTGACCTAAAAATATCAAAATTGAAACTACTGCAGAAAACAAAGACATCTACATCTTGGATGCCCTTGAGGTAAGCTAAAACATCACAAAAATTAATTTCAAAGTGAACTATCCCTTTAATGTGCTTTGGAATTTGACATTATAAGATGATGAGTGAAGAGTGAAAAGACCTGGCTGGAGATCTGTTCTTCTTTGTGATATTTAGCAGATACATTGTCTATACTGTCTTTATATAGCCAATAAAAGGGAGCTACAATTTTCATTTTACCAAGGTGCCATATGTTTAATATAATGTTCTCTTGAGGTGGATCTGTAATGAACAGACACACTCATAAAAACGTCTCACAACATTTACTGAGCAGCATCAAAACTCATTTAACCCAAAACAGCTGACACACACTTTTCCTTCATGATAAACATAATATTACCATATTATTACCACTGCCATATTCATGTACTGCACAATGGTATTTACATGGTACTTAAATAAATAAAAAAAAAATACCACGAAACAGATATGGTGAGTAGGGGTGGGAATTGGCAACAATGTGACGATTTCGATATTATCACGATATTTGGGCCACGATTTCAATATTATTGCGATTCTCAATATATTGCGATACAAGCAATATATTGCGATTCATGTTCCCCATATCATTCAAAGGCATCACAAAAAATGAGCAAAATAAGACTGCTCAACTCACTATAATTAAATGACAGTTAATTCTGTAAAATTTATTTTTTACACATTAACTGAAGTGCAAAAACTTGTTCTTGAACATTCAGGACACAGGACAGGACGTAATTATTCTCTGAATAGGAGACCTCTCATGTGAATGTTGAGCTCCAGGCTTGCTACGATAGTCGTTGTTACGTGTTCAGACGCAACACCGATTTCATCACTAGCCCACCGCGGCAACGCAAGAACAAACTATTTTTTAACGCAATTACGCAGTATCCGTACAATCCTGCCTGTATTATTACACACACACACAGACAGAACAAACTTTTCTTTTAACGCAATTACGCAGTATTCATTCAATCCTGCCTGCATTACACACACACACCACACACACACACAACACACACACACACACAGAACAGACACGCGTCAGTACCGAGTTTCTCTTCGGGCTTGAACAAATCATTACACACAAATTATGGCAAAATGTCCGTTTTGTCAAATGTCCTCATAAGAGCTGTCTAAAATGATTAAATAAAATCTTAAATAGAGAAACCAATGAAGAAAACCGGAAAGTAAAACAGATAATTCTATAATTAAATATGCAAAAAAGATTGTATACTTGGCGCCCGTGTGTCGATACAGTATTGCCACAGAAAATATCGCGATACTATGCTGTATCGATTTTTTCCCCACCCCTAATGGTGAGTATGTAACAGTGAGCTTGAAAACTACAGTAATTACAGAACTCCACCCCCTCTGTGACCCTGTTTCAGCGTAACACACCTGGACAGTAAATTGATACCAATTAAAAGCCAAATGCACACGGGTTTCCATTCTCCAACAACAATCTGAGCAAGCTAGATTGCTTGTCATCTTCTAAAAACAAACAGAAATTAATGACAAAATGAGCCGGAAATAAATACTGTAAAATAAGCTACTGACGAACTGTAGTCAAAGCTCTCTCTCAAGTGAATCCCTCACAACAGAAGTCCAGGAAGGGGAAAGATTGGGTTTGAAGCAACCCGTCATAAATCAAATGAATTAATAAATAAATAAATAACAGAAAATGGCACAAGCAGATAAAGAAAACAATGCCTGAGGAGGTAAAGAGGAAAAGGACAATGCACAGTGGGGAAATCTTTTACAATGTTGATTGTCAGGATCTCTTTTCAAGCTGGAGAAATGAGTCGCACACAGGTAGAGTGAAGGGTCTCTGAAGACTGTGTGTTGTTAATCAGGAGAATTCTCCAGAAAAAAATCAGTGGTTCGAAGAAAGCCACAGTCTGTGGTGTAAATTATCCATTCAGGATGTAAGCCTATTTCACCATCACACACTGATAGACTTGAACCTCAACAGAGTTCAAACAAATATACAATAAGTCTGTGAAGCGAATGCATCACAATTAATGCCAGTTTCATAATTGGATTAATCCTAATTAATCACATTTTTCCATTAAATAAAATTAATGAAGACTTTGTGTACTTGTATGATTAACTTCATCCGCTTTTTAATTTATATACAAACAGACTACCAAAAGTTTGGACACTTTTTGTTTTAAGAAATGAATGCTTGTATTCAGAGAGCATCATCAATCTGATCTGACCTGAACCCTATAGAAAATGCCAACATGGATCTGGGAATCTGAAAGATCTGGAGAGATTCTGTATGGAGGAATGACCTCTTATCTCTTGTCAGGTGTTATCCAAACTCATCAGGCATTATATGAGAAAACTTAGAGCGGTTATCTTTGCAAAAGGAGGTTGCAAAAAGTATTTAACTAAAGAGTGTCAAAAATTATAGCCAACATGTGAGCATTATGTGATTATTTCATTATGTGAAATAATTTAAATTATCTTACTTCAATAAAAAGTTAGATTTTTGTGATTTTTGTATTTTTGTATTTTAAATTAAAGATCAAATGGATAAACAGTGCAGATATATTTTTGACAGACATTTTTCATCATATTTACCAGGGGTGCCAATAATTCGGACCACAACTGTATATTGTATTAAAGAGACCCCATATGACACTAAACCCATAGACCATTTCAAAAGATGTAAAATATCATGGATATTTTTAGACAGTAGTCTATAGAGTAAACATAAACACAGGTAAACAAAGTGACATCAAGTCCGAATAAGGTGGGTCAATGCGCTTTAAGAGGTTTATTAAGGTTCAGCATATTAGAATGATTTCTGAAGGATCATGTGACTGATGACTGGGATGATGATGCTGAAAATTCTACTTTGTTATTACAAGAATAAAATGAATTTTTCCAAATATATTAAACAGTTATTTAAATTGTACAATACTACTATTACAGTATTTTTTTTTTCAAATAAATGCAGCCTTGATGAGAACAAGAAAACATTAAGAAATCTTGCAAAAAACAAACTTTTAAACGGTAGTGAATATAGTAGTATAGTATATCTTGTTTGAATGAAAACAATATATATCAACAGGTTTTATTGTCAAGTCTTGACTCAGGTTTTAGTCAAGTCAAAGGAATTGGACAAAAACTGTCCAACTCCATCGACTTAGCGAACACCCCAGACCACTCGTTTCACGTCTTTGTAAACTAAAGTTTAATGCGAACAAGGAAGGATTGTTCCAGTGAACCAATGCAACCATTGTGGAGGTGGAGGGGTGCAACCACAGAAACTGAAAATTCTCGGGGCCAGCAGCATGTGTCCAAATTTCAATCTTAATCATTCTGTTTCATCAGAAACGATCTTAAAACAGGGCTTTAAGTGTAAAATACAGAACTTGTCCTTTAAGGCCGCAGTCTTAAAGTATCAATATAACACGCTTTGGTTATGGGTAGGTTTAGGTCTGGGTAAGGTTAGGGAGAACCAGGTATTCTTGAGTATTTGATCCTGTTTAGGGTCACATCTTGTGACATCAAATCCTGTTTTTGGTTCATTTGGATGTCTTTGGTCTAAGTTGGAGTTGAATCACACCAGAGTTCATTTAGAAGTGGTGAGTCCCAGTCTGCTTGTATGTGTGTGCAGCAGAGTTTGGATGCCAACAGTCACACTAATTCAAATGAACCACATAGTGCCATCGCAACAGAGTTGTGTTCACAGTGTGTGTGAACACCCACTTATACTCTGATCCACACAAACACAAACACACAGGTGTGTGAAAACAAAGTTCTAAACTATGCTACACAACACACCACTTGTTTCATCAAAGCTGTGGGCAACCATACACTAGTGCAACGAGAGGCAGATGTACGTTTGCATAACTCGTTACATAATATGCTCCATCTTCTCCAATCCGGCTGCTCTTTGCTCTGGCAGAGAGTCAGGAAGGTTACGCGAAGCTCTGTGACTGCTCCCACTGGCCTCAAGCTAAACTCACAGATGAAAGCAAGCACAGGAGCAGCCAATGCAGCAATCAAACAAGATCACATGGAGAAGAGAGAAAACGAGACAGAAGTGATCAGTTGAGATGAATGGTTTACAACTGATTTTGATCCAGCACTCAGGATTTCACACTAAACAAAGTGGCGAGCCAACACGGTACCACAGCTGTTTATTGAACAAAATAGAGGTAGGCATGAAACGGAAGTTGTGATCCTATTTGTGACGTATATCTGAATGAAACAACTTCTCGAAAGAGAAAAAAAAGTAGAGCTGGACTTGATTTTGTCCATCGGGAATTGATTGGATTATTGTTGTTTTGCACTTGCTGTGATCTCAAGTGAGTTGTCCCACCCTCATGGAAGTAACGTCATCAGAAAAGATAAGAGATGTTGTTGCAAGTGGGAAGGGAAGTTGTCTTGATTAAAGGATAGGGGGCAGATTATTCTTTTTTATATAATGATGAGCAATAATAAATCATTTATAATCAACAGGTGGATTATCTTGATGTTATGATTTCACATTCTCACATTTAACAGTCATATCAGAGCGGTCACCAAAACAGCATTCTATCATTTGAAAAATATATCTAGAACCAAAGGTCTGGTGCCTCAAAAGACACTTATCCATGCTTTTATCTCTAGTATGGATGATTACTGTAACAGCCTATTAACCGGACTTCTGAAGAAGACTGTAAAGCAGCTGCAACAGAATGCGGGTGCAAGATTATTAACCAGGACAAAAAAATATAGAGCGCATCACTCTAGTTCTTGAAAATCTGCATTGGCTCCCAATCAGTTATAGAATAGTTTTTAAAGTGTAAAGCACTGAACTGTTTAGGTCTAGAGTGTCCACCTCATTCTGCTCTAAACAATGCGAGCTGCCATGATGACGACTCCAGTTGTGAACTTCTGGTTCGAATCTGGTCTATGCGCTTTTGCAATGCATTTCAGATTGTGTCATCCCACATCGCTGAAACTAAATCGAAAAAATAAATACAGAAATAAATTCATCAAATGTGATCTGATCACATTATTTTTTATTAAATGACAGATAAAAACAAAATGAACTTCTTTTCTTTTCTTCATAACATCCAAAGGATAGGTGATGCATGACAGCACGACCTCCCTAATCCAGCAAAACATGAACATCCGACAGTTTCTATCACCCCCGACTGCTGCAGAATAACCATTTATGAGACCAAAGTCCAGTTTGCATGCCTGGCCCCTCCGTCATGAGGATCTATTTTTTTTTTTTTACAATATTAACTTCTTATTTATTAATACCAGGAAATTGGTTGATGAAACATTGATTGAAATTAAGATACAATTAATAAAAACGAAATTCACTTTAAAGAAAGGCTTTGTGGTTTCTCTTTAAGATCTCTGTGAAAGTTTTCAAGTCGATTTCATGTCCGTAATGGAGAAATGTCACGTCCGTAAAATTGTTTTTTTTATTTATTTATTTATTTATTTATTTTTTTCTATAAATGTGAACACGAAAAATAAAATAAAAATAACATTTTGCGTTCTGTGGAGGCCGACCCTTCTTCATCCGGTTAGTATGCTATTACTTTTGTTTTGCGCAGTGTAATTCATAGAATTACTAAAAAAATATATTTTGCCACCTAAAAGTTAAAAATTGGTTGTGTTGTGTATTTCGCTCATATTAAATATAAAGTAGACTAATATTTTTCTAATGTCTGGACTAGAGTGCTAGCATTCTATGTAAACAAATACTTCAACCGGAAGTAGAAAACCAATTAGTCAGTTGAACCCACTATGAATCATGGGAAATAGAACGGCTGCAGAAAAAGGTGGACATTTCTGAAATTTCACATTTCACATTTATGCATTTGGCAGATGCTTTTATCCTTGCATTTCAAGGTACACATTTTTTTTTTATTCTTAACAGTTATTGCTTTCCCTGGGAATCGAACCCATGACCTTGGCGTTGCAAGCGCCAACGCTCTACACTTTGAGCTACAGCAAAATGTTTAAAAAAATATATAAACCAAGCAGGACTCTTAGATCACTGAACTCAGGTCAGCTAGTGGAGCACAGAGTTAAAACAAAACATGGAGAAGCTGTGTTTAGCATCTCTGCTGTACACGACTGGAACAAACTACCAGAATACTAAACTACCAGAATAACTACCAGAATATCCATCGGATTCTCATCCTTCAGCGTTATATAGGTGACGCTATATGACAAAACGGCGCTATACTACGCACATGGCACCCGTTATTGTTAATATAACATGCGCTGTGATGGGTAGGTTTAGGTGTGGGTAGGGTAGGTAGGGTAGTCTCATATTCACGCTAAAGGATTTATGACGACTTGGGTTCACGTGTTATATTAACGATAAAGGGTGCCATGTGCGTAGCATAGCGCCGTTTTGTCATAAAGCGTTCAATGTGACGCTAAAGGATGAGAACAGGCTGGAATATCTTAGTTGTGCCCCAAACGTCTTAACCTTTAAATCCAAGTTCCACGTCCAAACATTTATTTTATCAAGTGCTTATAACTGAACTCTTAAACCTAGCTATACTGTTCAGCCTTACAGTTTATGTCTTTTTATCTCATTGTTTTTTATCTTTCTTGTGTCTGTCTGTATCTTGCATTTTTGTTACTTTTGTATTTTTTGTATTATTATTTTTCATTGTAAATTAGGAGCGCGGGCACGCGTACGCGGGGCTAGTTGTAACACGCTTGTTTTGCTGGCATGACGAAACTTGGTATATTTACTAGTTGCCATTTCAACACTATATAGAGAAAAAATGCGCCAAAATTCCAAAATCTTTGTAAGATATCACTGAACATTTATTTAACCATAGCAAAAGTGCATTTCTTACTTAAGTTAATTTTTCGTCTGTATTTCTTGTGTTTATTTAAAATTAGACAAATCTTATATTATTTTAATCTCCAATCTGTTGTTTAACCATTGATTTAGTTCTTTCATGCTTCGCTAACTAGCAGAAGACACTAGCAGGGTTTAAATCACAGTTGTGCAGTTGGGGCATGTTGTAACACTGTGTTACAATGTGCCCCTATTAGAAATATGCTATTATATTCTATACTTTTATGAATTCTATTGAGAAAACATGAGAAACATGTAAATAAAGACTAAGAGTCAATGCTCAGAAATTATTAAGTATTATTTTGTTTTTGAATTATGCTGTATAGCTGTGTTTTCCGATGTGTTTGTTGTCAAACTCAAAAATTTGTTTATTTTTAATTATTAAAAAATACCGTTATTTTATATGAAAAAAGTTAATAATTGTATTTTATTAAGAACATATTTTGGTTTGACTTGCATATGTTTTTGATCAGATCAGACAGCATTTTAAGCTGTCATATGGTGATGTTACAATGTGCCCCTCACATGTTACAATTTACCCCGCACCTATGGGGCATGTTGTCACATTTCACTTCCATTCTTTCAGGGTAAATCAAGAAAAAAGCATACACTGTATTAATAAAACAAAACCACATAATTGTGCTAGACATGTGGGAAATTAATGTGGGGAAAAAAAACCCCTCAAAACCTTAAGTAGATTTACACAAATTGACAAAGTCAAAAAGTGTTACTTTGTGCCCCGCTCTCCCCTACATTGAATTGCTTTGATGGATGAATTGTGCTACATAAATAAACTTGATTTGAGTGGATAATGGTGACTTTAAACAGAAATGTCCTGAGATTTTGCTAGTCCATGGGGACAGAGGACCAAGAAAAAGTAATGTTTCTCGTTGATGTGGAGGGAACAGCACACTAAATTACTTTTTGCAGTCGTATAAGCAAGTGCATGTGTCGCAACACTGCGACACTGCCCAATCAGTGTAGTCGATTCCCGCACAATTGACTCTAAGGAGTCGGTTCTTTTAGTGAATCAAACACACATAGAACAACACAGTTAGACATCTGAATTGATGACTTTAATAAGTTGGTCATTTTTAGTGAATCAATAATGTTTGGGTTATAGCATTTGCGACTTAAATCAGTGGAGTTGCTGTTTGTTTATGACAACGTGGTTAAAGGTGGACATTATGAGTTTAGTTTGTATAGTAATATGTAATTTTGATAATGAACCTGTTAAGTAACCAGAATCTTTATTAGGAATAAGAACTAAAATCATTCAATTATTTGTGTTTACCATTACTTATCATAGATCAATGAACACCAGCCACAGGTCATTGTCAACATGATGAATGTAGTATATGTAAATCCGGTAATGTATTCATACTACACACATTCAAACTTACAGCACATACTTCATTAATAGTCGAGAAGTTCAATCACATCCAGTGCATACTATGAAGCTACAGGAATTCAGAGCCAGGCAAGGGAAATACATAAAAACTAAAAGTTTATGGTACAGATATGACAAGAAACAGAGACTGTTGAAACATAAACACAGAGATGGAATAGTGAATTCTGACATAAAGCTATCCAACCTTCACGCATCACTCTTACTTAAAGGAGCACTTTGAAGTATCTGTAATTACTACATACTGCCTTCGAAAAGAAATCGAATTTCAATGAAAAGAAGGAGGGAGAGAGAGCCAACATGCTGAAGACATTAATCGGACTGTGTTTGATGTGCCTGATCAGAAACGTGTTTTTTTTAGAGTTAAAGGGAGCATTAATTAAGCCACAGATGACCTGTTTTGAAGCAATCTGTTATGATGAGCTAAAACCTTGGCCTTTAATTTTTTCACCTTGAGCCATTACTTAAGACCTATTTACAAGGCACATGCACAGCCCTCTCATTAAATAGGGTTACTGCCAATGAAGGGGTGTACAGAGGATTTTTCAGAGTACTAGTACATTAAAATTAAAATAAGTAAATCATAATAAATACTAAACATTTGATTCAAGTTTCACTTGAGGAGATACACCGTGTCCTAACCAGAAGTGACACGATGGTGTGTGCGACACGCGACAGAAGGTATCTTTTCCATGGTAATGAATTTTTATCAAAACCAGCCACGACAGCGATACATGACAAGTGTCAGGGGATTCTATTTCTGCAACATAGTGGCTGAAATAACATTCAAACTATGACAATGATAATCTCAGGTACTGATTATGTGCTTTATTAAAGGTAAAACAAAAGAATAATACAATCAATTATTGTGAGTTTGAATATAATTCTGAATGACCTTTATAGCCACACTGAAAGGGACAATAGATAATTCACCACAAATCTTAAAAATAAATTAAAAGAACTAAAGCAAATATATATATATATGAAGAGTTCAGATGCAAAAGCCTCTAAATGCCATTTGAAATTTTCTTCTAAAATGACCATTTTTATCAAGCATGTATATTTAAGTTCAGTAATTTCACTTAAATGACAATTAATAGGTAATCTTCATTGCCATTTAAGTGAAATTACTGAACTTAAATATACAAGCTTGATAAAAATGATCACTTCTAGAAGAAATTCAAATGGCCAAATAGAAGCTCAGAAATTCATGAAGAATATATATATATATATATATATATATATATATATATATATATATATATATCTTTATATTCTATCTATATTATATCTATTTAGATTTATATATCTATATATATATATATATATATATATATATATATATATATATATATATATATATATATATATATATATATATATATATATATATATGACTATATATATATACTTAATGTTCTTGATTTTGTCATGTCTCGTGAGTCGTGTCACATTTGGTGTGGACAGTCAGATTGTTTGAAGATGTTATCTTATCTATACAAAAAATAAGTATTTCTAGCAGCTAAAATGATTAATCAACTTTAAATTGGGATGTTATGCATGATCATTCATAATTTCTATATGATGATCTGATGGCAAAGTTATTCTCAGATAGTTTATCAGAATTTACAATGCCACTCCATCCCAGAGACAACTGAACCAATGAAAGGCATGAGCATGGTTTGTATAAGAAATAGTGTGTTTAAGTGAGCATTCTGCCGGTGTGTGTTTTTGAAAGCGAGGGAGAGGAAAGAACAGGGATGCATCAGAGAAAGACGGCTAAACAGATCTCTGGAGGAAGACCGCCATGCCTCCGCCAGCGAGGGGCTGTCACGGCCACAACGCCACATAAATATTTAACAGTTATATTCAAATTACAAAACACAGAGACTCCTGCCTCAGATAAAAACACATATTCCTGGAATTATCAGAGGAATGCTAAGTCGCGGCCATCCGCTCCACCCTCCCTTCTCTCTCTCTCTCTAAAAAAAGTGGGACGGTTTCATGAAAAGTGATTTCATGAAGGTGTAGGAGTGTGTGTGTGTGTGGAAGAAAGCAAGAAAGTGTGAGTTTATGTTAGGTCAAAGGTTAGACAGAGTGTTCTGTCTTTACAATGTGCACACCTAGACTAGTAGAGATTGTGACAAGATACCTGACCCTTGACCCCAGAGGTGATGTATCACAGGGTACATAACGGAAAATTTCACAAGGTTAAGGTAAAGGGTTAGTTCATTGAAATTTAAAATGTGCTCATCATTTTCTTACCCTTGTGCCTTTCGAAACATGTATGACTGACTTTTTTTTTTTCCACTGAAAATACAAAAGAGGATAATCTAAATAATATCTGCAATATAATGAAAGCAAGGACACTGTAAAAGTAGCTAATAAGATATATCCCAGGTCTTCTAAAGTCATGCAATGTGCGAGGAACAGACCAAAACAATATTGTCTCAGTAATCTTCACCTCCACTACAGTTCTCGCTGAGTTGAGATCGATCACGTGGAATGGCTTTCGCCATCAGTGACAAACCTGGCAGCGTAGCATAGGATGAACAATTTGTTAAAGGGGTGATGAACTGAGAAATCAAATTTTCCTTGAGCTTTTGACATCTAAGAGGTCATCATATTATAAGAATATCCTGTAAGTTTCAGAACTGAAAACGTCCTTGTTAGTCCAATAAAAGCTTTTATTGACACCAGCCTCAACAAACGACTCGTTTTTCAAAGTGGGGAAATATGATGTCAAATATAAAAAGTATAAAACACCACCCCGCAGAAGATCAACGCCTACTTCAACACGGCTGGTTTAGCCCCTCCCACCGATTCGCGCATTACACGCATAGCTAAGTAGCCTAACATACATACCTAGCTACCTCGTGATGACAAACCGGATCGAGCTACCAACAATACTGGATTCCAATAGGACTGCATGGATAAACTTTATTTTTAATGATGTTCCAGCTGATGAGGGTAAAACATTGTCGTCTGTTCGCTTCATTTCACTGAGGATTGTTTTGTAAACAAGACTGGATTTCTGGGTTCGAACACGTATGGGCGAATCTGGTTGCCATTTGACAACATTGGACGTTTTCTCCCACGTGCACCGACGGGTGAGTTAAACTCATTATAATATGTAAAACTGTTATGCACTCACAGCAGTGGGCATTTATTTCCAAGTCTTCAGTACGACACGCCCATAAAAACCGACCGTTTTTCAGTACAAAACTTGGGTAAAAAATAGCGTTATTACTTATTCATTTTGATGTTTTTGAATGCAAAAACCAAGCGAACGTCATAAGTTGACCCCAGACAACAATATAATAAAATTTAAAAAGCCAGTTCATGACTCCTTTAAAGCAGCACTTGGCAACTTTTTCACCTTAATAAATCCATTTAGAAATCATTTGGTTGTTTAAATAACCAGTTCTGGTGAGAATGGTGACTTTCCTCACTCCCCCAGCGTTCCCAGGTGGAAAACCAACCTTGCAACATGAAGACTACCGTCCCGGTATATTGGAAATAGGAAGTCTCATTAGAAGCGAGAACGAGCGAGAAAGAGCGAGAAAGGGCGAGAAACACGAACGGGTTTGTGTGTTTTGAATCTTCAAACACACAAACCCGTTCGTGTGTTTGAATTCTTCATGAGCACGTATAATTCGAAACACACACGCCCCCTCGAAACTCAATACTAGCTAAAAGAACACACAACGATGGATAATACTTCCTGGATTGCTTGAAGATGGGCTGTCAATCCTCCAAAGAGAACTTGAGTTAAAGTATTGTTTTCTTAATATATTTTATTTTTACTTCAGTCACGATCATCTCTCTTTCCTTTCGCCATTTTTGAAAGTTGTGTATGGAAAAGCTTCTGTGCTTCTATTGGTCAACCTCATACATGTGACGAAACCATCGTGGTACGACCGTTAAAAAATTAAACATGCTAGTCTTTTTGTTGTGATGTCGTGAAGCTTGTAAAGATCGCAGACGTGACGTAGGTTGTCGCCCACTATTACACACTATACGAGATGATACGATCGATACGTGCGTCCCGACGCCCGTTGTCGTTTACAAATCCCCACAACACCCTACGTCAAACGCATCATGCCAATGGCAATCGAGTAAATCTATCTGAAGCAGGCATTAAAATACAGGGCAACACTTTCTTTAACAGTGCACCTGTTAAATGTACTACTACAGTATTAACAGTAAATTATGCATAATTACACAAGCAACTAACCCTAAACCAAACCCCAACCCTAATTATGCAGTTAGTATGCGTAGTCAAAAAAAAAAGTTCAGTATTTAAATGTATAATTAATGCACAGTAACAAGGACACCTTTATAATAAAGTGTAACCAAAGCTAGTGGCACCCATTTCTACACATACATAAAACATATCTGGAGTCTCCAGAAAAACGTCGTTGGACTTTTCAGATGACAGATGGACTGAAAATCAACTCATTAACCATCTTTGAACAGGCAACGGTAAAGAAAATTACTAATTCAATGGATGGAAAGCTTATGGAAGGCAGTGAAATAAGGATGTCTATAGGCCAACATTTTTTTTGAAATTCCCAACATATTATTAGATTACAATGAACTTATGTTGTTTTTTTTTTTTTTATTACTTTTTTACCACTAGCACAAATTAATATAGAAAGAAAGAGAAGAAAAGAAAGAAAGAAAGAAAGAAAGAAAAAGAAAGAAAGAAAGAAAGAAAGAAAGAAAGAAAGAAAAGAAAGAAAGAAAGAAAAGAAAGAAAGAAAAGAAAGAAAGAAAGAAAGAAAAGAAAGAAAGAAAGAAAGAAAGAAAGAAAGAAAGAAAGAAAGAAAGAAAGAAAGAAAGAAAGAAAAGAAAGAAAGAAAGAAAGAAAGAAAAGAAGAGAAAGAAAAGAAAGAAAGAAAAGAAAGAAAGAAAGAAAGAAAGAAAGAAAGAAAGAAAGAAAGAAAGAAAGAAAGGAAAAGAAAGAAAGAAAGAAAGAAAGAAATTTCACTTCAGAAACATGACATTCTTTTGCTAAAAAAATGGTTAGAGTGCATTAACCCTTTAACCATTCACATAAAACGGAACGGTCCAATGAGAGACTATGTAAGATTCAAATGTGTATCTTCTGTCTTTCTGACTTTAGCATGTACCCTGGCCATCTATCATGATATTTCTATCTTTCCTCTCAGGGTCTCATGTTATTCTACTACATGTCTACATGCTTTAACAGAACTGTAGTTTAGCAGTTTCTCATTCTTCCTTCATCCCTCCCTCCCACTCAAGGAAGTGAATAGT